>VYZQ01013903.1:55404-83638 GCA_013400655.1 Mystacornis crossleyi | reverse complement strand
CCTTCTGCCCACCCTGATAACGGTGGGTAACACTGCTGGGTGCAAGGTGCTGGTCCAAGAAAGATTTATCTCACAGGCTTAATCCTAAAGCAGAAGATCTGTCCTTTTTGCTTCATCCCGTGCACACATACAACGAGTGCAGGACGAGACCTTCCGCTGGGGTTTGGGTGGGTGCAGCGCCCGCCGCCCCCACGAACAGCATCCCAAACCCAACGTAGTCACACGTGGGGCAGCTGCCCACACTGCCACAGCCTGCCAAGGAGCAGGAGCGAGGCACCAACTCCACCCCAACCACAAATCAACTCCGCTGACATCATGACGGGGTTGACTAACACTTCTGTAAAGAGCGCGGAGAGCGCAAACCTTTAATGACCAGGAAAACAAAGCGCTTGGACTCAGTACCTGTCCTGGAAATGGTGGGCGATTTCCTGTCCAGGCCACCTGGCTCTGGTTGAGCTGCCGGGATATCTGTGTCAGGTTCTGGCCTGTGGAGGAGGAAGACTGGATGTCGTTGACACCAGGCACGTGCACCACAGAGGAACTAAGGGTTCAGAACAGAGACAGAGCCTCATTTGTAGGGAACGTTCTCAACGCACAGATTGCACCCCAGATACAGAAACACCGACAATAGATTAAAATGAATTATTCAATCTATCTTGATAAAAAAAGACTGAAAACCATCACAAAACTATGAAACATACTGGCATTCTGGAAATGTCAGCTCTAACAGATACAGCAGGCAAAATTATTTTGAATTAGACTTTGGTAATCTCTTGGAAAGAGCTTCTAAGAATAAAAACAGTCTCACACACGGTGCATACACATTTATCCCCACACCAGTTTAACATTTAATGCATTAAAAATCCTGCTTGCAGAGTATTTGAACAGGTACTTTATCATAAATTTGTGCTTAAAGTCAACAGTATTTAAGCATTTGCTTAAGTGCCGTTTTAAATGAAGATGGGCACAAAAGATGATACTTATAAGCACTTCCTTATTTGTTTCCTGCCTGGAAAATGAAGAAGTATGTGCTACTTATTAAAAATAAGGGCTTTTAATTCCTTTTTTCACCAACTGATGCTAAAGAAGAATAGGCAGTTACACACCCAGGTACAAGAATAACCCAGACAGGAAGTCAAACTCATGTAGTAACTGTGAAACACTAATAATAATAAAAAATAGTATTTTTAAGGAACTTCTTTATATGTTAGTTGTTTCCTAATTACTGAATTTCACTAGAGAGAATACCCAGAAATTCCTAATTATAAGAAAAATTTTATGAAGGAACTGCTCCACATCACTATTTTATTCTCGTGGAAGTCTTGAGCAACAGAATCTATAGAACCACACAGTGTGACTGTACTTTTATACATAAAAACATATTTTTTACATGTCATATATAAATGAATAAAAATGAAGACAGCACACAAAACCACTTCTGTGCATCCACTGAAACAGCTTGTTCTTTTCTCCAATCCCTTCCCTATTGTTTATTTTCACAGTCTTACAGAGAGAGAAGAGAGCAGATTGGGAAAAGAAGTAAACAAGGCTGAACAGAGGGAAAGCAGGAATCTGAATCCTCGGAGAAGGCTGACAGAATCCCTCCCAGAGCGTAAGCAAAACGTGGCAGGCATTTGAATACTGGAGTTGTTATTCTGTATTTCTTAAGCTGCCTAAAAGCAAAGTGTATGTTTAGAAATTCTTTGCAGAGTTTTTCTAATTTGTTTAAAATTTATTTTATTTTTATTTTTTACTATCACAGAGTCTCCAAAGAGGGAAACGCAGACAAGAAAGTCCATCTAAATCTGGCCAGAGCACTCAGCAGCTGCTGGGGAGGGCTGGCCCTACTGCCAGCATCTTTTCAGCTGGACTGGCAAGTCCCATCATCTGAGGAGCTCGGACTGTATCTGGAACGTGCACTTTGAAACCAGGATTCTGCAGAACAGTGCCTAGAGGCTGCCCAGGCTCAGTGACTGAACGGGCCAGGCTGGAGATTATTCAAAGAGGGCACCTCACTGAGAGTGGAAGTGCTGGCAGAAATGCAAGCCATTACTTGATGTAACAGAACAGCAGTAGGAAAAAAGCTATAGTTAAACATCAGGAATTAACACAGGAAACGAACAGAACACACGCCAAACCCCAGGATGGCAAGTCAGTTACCCAGTAATACACAATATCCAATTAAAAGACATTTTAATTTACTGTCTTGTCTCCCCAAGTTATACTTGGTTTTAATTTGACAAAACACACTCCCATGGATCTTACTTCTCCCCACTGAGATTATTAGCAATCACGACTTCAGGAGCACATTGGTTTAAATAAAATCAGTGTTTGCCACCGTTTTCCAGTTCCTGGAACTGAGAGGTTCTGAATGGCTGTTCCTTCACTTTCACAGCCTTGGCTGGTCTGAACAGGAGAACGGAACTCCAGTAAGACAGTGGTGATATCACAAGGCACTAAGCTAAGTACAACTGCTGTTACCACACTCTCCAAAAGCGACTGGAAACGAAGACAAACTTCAGATTAGGCAAACCTGTCCTGCCAGCTGGTAGGCAATGACACACACCCACAGCAATTCAGAAAAGCCTTGGAACATGCCAGACCACCACCTTAGGTGTATTGGGAAGCTGCCTTAGAAAAGCATTCCTGCCTCTGTCCCGGTCCTCACCTGGGACTATGGATGCCTCCCTCTGTTCCCTTTGATAAGGTACCCACACCAACCCCTTTCACGGCAGCCCGCAGGAGGACTGACAGCTGTGAGTGCAAAACAAATCTCTGCACCTTCCGAGCTTGGCTGAATGTTCCTCGGATCTCTGACCCTGTCCTCTCTGTCACCTGATACAGTCATTTCCCTTCAGGACTTGTTGCTGCTTCTTCCCTTTTTTTCCAATTCCATTATCGCAGCAAAAAGTACCTACTTAGCAGCCAATATTTTTAAAGAGAGATACCCAAATCACCTCAGCTTGAAAGCCCAGCATAAGCGCTGAGACATCATGAGTAAAGTGTACATAGAGTAAAATTCATTCATGTAAAGAAAGCTCTTGCACCTTGGGTTGGTTTTGTTTCCACCATGTCAAAGGGGGACAGTCCCCCACTCTCAGACAGAAACTGATACGTTCAGGGTCTGGACAAAATACCTGAAAGTCTTTCCCGAGTGTCCTGGCTGAAATGGGCTTCCCTGTGAGTAGAGCTGCTGGTTTCCTGCTGTGGATGCAGAGGCCATCATTTTTTTATCTGCTACAAGAGGAAAAAAAAAATCACAGAAGATGAATTAATTTAGGGGAGGAGATAATGAAGGAAAAATGATTTAAAGACAATTGCAGTGTATATATGCAGCAGGAAGTTCCCTTTCCTTCTTCGAGCTTCATGAAGAAGTCCTGTGGAACACATTAGGAATGACACAAAAGGGCTGTCTGACAATTCAGGGTGAAACCAGAGGCACAGCTGGTTTGTGTCTCCTCTGTACCCTCCTCACAGGCTGTGCCACGTCAATGCCACTGTTTGCGTGGAACACTGTGCTGGTTGTGCCCTCTGGCCACGCAGCCCAGACCTGCTGGGAGCTGCTCCTGACTGGACAGAGCACGGCTCGGGGTGGGGAGCGAGGAGTGCACAGCCCCCAGCCACAGACTGGAAAGGGGAACAAAACTTTTCTGGAAGGAAGGTGTGAGGGTCTGCCCAGGGGGATGGAGGGATGGCACACCAAACAAGCCTGGTCTGAAGGAGGCGTGATGCACGTGCAGCTCCGTGGCTCAGGTGAGGGCACATTTCTGGCACCCAGGAAAAGCCCTCCAGCCCCACTGCTCTCACCACAGACTGTCTGCACTGAGGCGGCAGCTGACACCCCACTGGGTTAAAGAACCCAAGGAAGGGTGTCCGAGAGCTCTCTCCTAACCAGCTGCCAATCTGCTTCCCTCGGGACAGCCCGAGCAGCACCCATCTCCCCGACAGCCTGGTGGCACTGCCTGCTCATCTCGGGCTGACAGCCTGCAGCCCCACCGGCATCGCAGTCCCACAGGAGGCACTTCGCCTCTGAGCCTCACAGGGCCTGCACGCCTGAGCTGTGGCAAGGCAAAACACAAGTCTCTCGTGGAATTTGCTGTCCTTACGTGGCCTGGGGGAGCCACGAAATAGGATGGAAGCACTCCAGCGGGGTGGAAGACAAATGAGCCTAGTGGGTGACACACACAAAGAGATGCCATTAACTTTTACAGTCTCCCCTTAATGTGGCACTGGAGACCAATCTCTAACTGAATGAAACAAGATTGGGTGAACAGCACCATTTGGTCCCTTAATTTAATTTTCTGTCACTGGGTTATTCCAGAGCCCAGGGAAATCTCACTACTACTTTCCTTAAAATAATTTACAGGTCTGCTACACCACCCTTTATTCACTTTCTCCATCTCCCCTCCAAGTGCAAAACACCCTGCAACTCACTGATGGTTTCGCAACCATTTGTTGCCATGTACCTGACAGGCCTAGAAATCAAGTGTGCCTCCTCATTTTCCCCTTTGCTCTTTTCAGATTCCCACTCATTTCACAAGATGCTCTCTTGGACAAAAGGTCCACTCAACCTTGCATGTAAGAGAAGTATTTTTTAGGTGTTTAACATTCTTTTAGCTTTCCCTAGCTTTTAGAGACCTCCTGAGCGTGACTCACCAAAGGCCTCCAACACACACCAGCTCTTGTCTGTTACCCAAGTTGTTCTTACATTATGTTCCCAACAAGAATTTAAGCTTGCCTCCCAAAAGAAAAAAAGTCACCTCAAATTCCCTCACAGGAGCCTCGGAGAGGGAGCGTGGATGCCACTGATGCAAGCTGTCATTGCTTGTCCTTTGTAATGCAGAAATTTGTAGAAATTCCTCCCTGGCTACCTACTGGCCAGCACAGAAACCACGGCTGGGCTGCAAAACTGTGCTCTCGTATTAAAAAAAAACAACAGGGAAAAATGGGCACAAGGTCTAGAGAAGGTTGTGTATATGGTATGAAGAATTGAGAATGGGTTGGGATAGCTCTGAGAAGGACAGATGAATCTGTCTTTTTCTGCAGCAATGCCATTCTTGCATGAGATGTCCCATTTTCTAAGGCCACCCTTTGCAGGGACACCAAACTCTCAGGGTTGGAAGAGACTGGGCCAAAATCCTGCGGGTGCTTTAGGTATTTGAGAACAGCTCACCAGAGAAATTGAGAGTGCCCCAAATGAACTGGAATTCCTCAAGTGCAGCCGAGTTGCCATGGCAGCTACCAGAGTCTGTGCCACAGGATGAGGCCAAGACAAAGGGAACAGCTGAACTAATAGCAAGCAGCTAATTCTCCTTCCTGAGTTACCCTAAATGCTCTTTAGCCTCTGAATCTGGCCCACATCTCCCCCAGCTGTATTCCTACTCAGGATTTTACGCACAATTCTCTGCTCTCACCTTTGGTATAGCACTGAATTTTTTTTTCTTTGGTATGTTTTACCTGTTTCTCTTTGAACTCTATCACTCCACTCGTCAGTGATGTCCCTTCTCCCAGCAGGACCAGTATTTCCAACGTTTCTGCCTTTTGACTGAACCTCTCTAAGAACTGCATCATCCCGTGCTTCAAAGCATTTGCATGAATCACTAAAGCCAGGCTTTCTCTCCCAACTTTTGGGGTTTTAATTACGTGTGGCCACGACATGCAATTGTGGCAGCAATCTCCCCGTGTCAACCCACGTTCTTACAGAACGAGGTCGGGTATCAACAAAATGCAAATGTCTGGCAGGCAGCGTGCAGGCCTGTCAATATTGGTTTTGGACAGGGTATCTCATCCCTAACTGTGAACCATCCTTTATCATTCAGAGGAGACCTTGATCACAGCTCCCATGAGAAATTCAGAGAGGGGGAATGTCCCAAAAAAAGCACAGCCTGTAAATTGATAAGAATGAAAAGAGAAATGGCACTTCCAAGAACGTAACCTCCCAGCTACCCCACAGCTTGCGACATCCTCAGCCCTAACCCTTCCCCTCAAACAGCTGAGAGCTGCCTGAGAAAGGGCCAGTAAGGCAGCCAAAAAGCAAGATGTCCTTGCTTGGAAAAACATATTCTGGTGTTTAGGGTTGGAGTCTTGCTACCTTCTAATGGACCCCTTTTATGGCCCCAGCTGTTGACTCCACTGTTGGAATAAACACAAGGATGAACTGGAATAGCAGAGAAGTCCTGGCCACAGGAGGACAGAATACCAAGTATATATTGCAGTTACAATGTCTTCTCCATTTGAAAACACCAATCCAGACATAAGAAACCAACAGAGAGGTCGCCTTCCAACACCCCTGGAGTCAAACCCTGCGGGTCGTTTCCTCCCTGCACTGCATGACACTTGCGCATTGATTTATTTAAAACAAATGTAAAAATTCCTCTTTTTCAGTTAGGACAGTTAAGAACAATAAACAATCAACGAATTCTTCCACAAGCAGTGGAATTAACGAGCCTGGTTTCTTACACATGTATTTTGGATGATCCCTTCAGCTGCCAGTCTTAGTGATTTCTGTCTGTTAGGGCAACAGGCAGCACGGGCTGGGGCTACTTTGAGACAGCTCCTTCTCTGACTGACAAGGGCTGTCAAGTTGGCTGTTTCCTCTTAGAACAGGGCTGGGAAATCCTTTGGTGAAGGCATCAGAAAGGACTCTGTCCTCACAGTAATTTCCAAGGAATATAGAACAACATACTGTTTCTGAGACTCCTATCACCCTTAGAAGAACTTGGTAACAAGTTTAAAAGTTGTGGGGACAAGAGCAAGGACTCCTCACAACCAGGTTAACACGGCTGCAGGTTCCTCAGCTGGCCAGTGAACAAGTATATTACCACACTTCAAGGCACCGTATGCCTCTGAAACCATCGATACAAAAGCTGGTGATCTGATAAAAAACTGCAGCCTATCTTAAGACTATACGGTCAATTTCTTGTCCCTATTTGGAGAAATAAACTTACATATGCTGTTTAACAAGGAAAATATACACTTAGAAATGGGAAGTTCTGCTCAGTGTATTTAATATCTAGGAGCACTGCCTAAGGTGTCCCTGTGAAATGGAAAGAGAATCAAAACCAGGTGGCTCTGATGACACAAAAGCCATCCTTCCCTCCTTGAATTTACTGCTATCATCTTCAGGGGAAACACCAACTAATGACACATCCCAGGAAGTGTCCCAAAGACTGACGCTGCTTAGAAAATTCCCTGCCACATTGCAGTTTCTCTTCATTCTCTTGAAGCTGTGCTCTACATCACGTAACCAAGCTTAACACAGTATTAAAAATTAAACATCAGGGACATTCACTTACAAGCAGTTATTCCAGCAAACATCTCAGCAAATCTAGGATCTCTCTCTTGGGAGAAGATAGCATCAGGCTTTTCCACAGACTTTCCACCCTCGTGAACATTAGCTGGTATACTTGGAACAGGCACCTGTTGAGATACACAGAGGAAGGTAAATCCCTCTACCATATTTGACTAAAAGGAATTCAGGGGCAGTATGCACAATGTACTTACAGTGCTGCTGAAATCTGCTACTGTTTTACATTTTAAATGATCAGAGGCACAAAGAGAAAAATCTGAGAAATTTCACCTGAGATAAGTCATAGGATGACAGCCCATCTCTTTGATGTACTTCAAGTTCTGCTTGCTGTTGCTGAAGTTGTCTGCAAGGGAGACAAAATGACTTTCTTACAAAAACCAATTAAGATACAAAAAGGAATAGTCACGGTCTCCTATTTTACACTCCCAGTGAAATGTCTCTCAGATGATTTACTAAATCCTTTCCTGTGAGATCCATCTGTTTTTACAGCTCTCTCATTGAGAAAACCTGCACCACAGGAATGCAACAGGGCACAGGGAGAACTCTGCTGTGATAGCACAGAAATGTACGCGGGCAAGTAATGGAGGATGGAACACAATCTCTTCAAAAAGGATTCAAAAATTCCCTGTTCTTCATTCATTGTCTTCCTCACGTTAATGCTGAACACACCAGACCCCCTCTCTGGTTCTGCTGAAGGAACAGTGAGCTCGCTGTCCAGGAAGATGCCTAATGACAGCACACCTCAGCAGCTGCAAACTCATACAGATGTTCTGCACCTGCATTAACAGTTGCCTTCTGCTGCTTGGTCACAACAAGCAAGAAAACTTCTGGCCTGGGGATGCACAGGTAGAACACTCATCTCTGCGGGACTCTTGGCACAATTAGCAAAGAAGATATAAGCCCCCCCAGTTATGCTAGAGCTCAGAGATTAGGATAAAATTAGAGTTGAACTGACAAAATACTTGGATTTGATACTTGCAAATGATCCTTAACATTGCTCACAGCTGTGTGTGTTTCTGGCCTCTCTCTGAAGGAAAAATCACCCCAAAAAACAGGGAATAACACACCATGTGCATCTTCCCCCAGAGAGACACGATACTTGGGACAGCCAGGAATAGATGAGATTTTGCAAAACAGCAAGATCATGGATCTGAAACTCTGAAAAATTACAATAGTTTTAGCCACAGGCTTAAATTTTAGATTTTCATCCAAATCTTCTTTTAAATTTTGAAAGATTTAAATGCCAAGGGATTGCGAGAAAAACTTGCAGACAAAGTCAAATGACAAATTAGACACAAACTGATGGAAACGTGAGGAATCACTCAAACAGGCTAGGGAAGTAAGCAACAAATTTTGCCATCCCTTGAAGCTGTTCCAGAAGACACTTTGGTCAGTTACAATGCTCCATGGCAAAAATCTGTGACCTGCAACAAACAGCAGGTCAGAGTTAGTGGCCAAAAGCCTTCTGCAAGCCTCACAGTGTGAGAACACATAATACAGGGAATCACTTTTGTCCTAGCAGTAACATGCAAAAAAAGGCAGTCCTCCAGGCCATTAGAGAGCCGTGGATTTTCCCTGTTATTTTAGCCAACAGAAAATTCCTAAAAGTTATGACTCGAATGCAAAGACATTCTTTGTTCACAAGCATAAAATGCATACTTTTCCAAGAGAACTATGGGAGGCCATTTAATCGTGGGGAATCTATGGGGAAGTTTCTAAATACCACCCTGTGGACAATAAACACCCATTAAACCCCGTTGTTAACGTGAAAGCTAATTACACTGTTTCATTTGTTTTTATTACCACCGACGTGGTGCGTGTGTCAATAAACAGCACATTAGGTCTCCTCTGTTCCTTATAAAGAATGTTTTCTTGATTCAGCCATATACACGCAAATGAGCCAAACCAAACAGCACACTCACTCCTTATTTGTTTTGTAGGCACTTCTCTAACTTAGTGCTCCTTCGCCCTTCTCTATCTCTCATCTCCAATACTCATTAAACTGCAGTACAATATAAACACCACGTTGTGTTAACAGCACTGAACTTTGGGAACAACCCCCCAAAATCCACTTCCTATAAAAACCAAATAGTTGCGTGTATCTTTACTGAACTCCGTGCAAGCTATGCTGCACTTAATTAGGAGTGAAATGCAAAGCCAGGGTAGCATCTTCTGTTGTTGTTGGCTGCTACTGTATAAATAGTTTAAATGGTGCTTGAAACCTGAAAGGAACTGTGCAGCAATTCATGGAGCAGCCGACCAGGGAGAGCTCAGTGCTGCTGCTGTGGCTGCTTCAGACCCTGCCATCTCACCAGCCCCTCAGGCAGCCAACAAAGGTAGGTTCCTCGAGTCACCCAACTGCTGGACAGCAAAAACGGAACACAACAAGGGATTATCATCTGTTTGGGCAAAACTCAAAGTGCCTTCTGACTTTGAACCCAAAAACTGTCCTTGGTTTCAGTTTTGGTTCCAGGGGTACAAGGAGTAAATGAAAAATTTCTTGGCTCCACAGGATATCCAGCACAGCAAGTGAGGCATTGTCTGGGTCAGCAGAGGATTCTGCAGGAACACACCCACAGGTAAATGTGAAACTGGAAAAGCCCCTGGCTTGGCCAAGGAATGGTTCCATGAATCTGAAGGCTTTGATAGTTACTTCAGATTTACTTTAGTAAATCCATGTGGAGGAAAAAGGAAGATACTGTGCAAAGTTCTCTTGACATTCAAGAGGATGTTAAGCCCTCTCTATGAAAATTGAAGTCACTGGTTCCCTTTCCAGGCATCGGAGTAAACAAAACCAATTTGAACTTTAAAATTAACAGGCTCTTTGGTGGGAAAGAAAAAACACTACTGCATCCCTACCAAGCTATTTTTGTGTAATACAGGCACACGTGCTTCCTCAGTCTGGTTTGGACAAAAGCAGAGTAGTAAAAGCCTTGGGGCTGTGGTTGTAAAATCCTCTTTCAGAAATTCTCAGTATCTCCCTCTTTTAGCCTAGAGCTCCAACTCACTCCTGTGGAAGGGCCTGCCTACCACCAGGATCGGACAGACCACAGATGGCACCAGAGCATGAGAAAGACTTTACCACCACTACCACCAACTGGAATTTTATCAGGATAGTTGATCTCTTTAGTATTTTGGCCCACGAGAATCCAGACCAGAAAGGATCTCTCCCAGAGGCTGGTTCATCCAGCAGGCTGCTCCCAGCAGTGACCTGTGCCAGCTCGCTCCAACACAAAAAGTCTCGAGACTCAGGACAACCACAGGATTCATAAATTCACACAGAGCAGCGCAGGATTTGCGGCTTCCAAAAATGCAACATCAGATATTCCACAAAGGTCAGAAAAGTATGTATCTTCTTTATTTTGATGTATATACATATAAATATATATATATAAAAGATCTTTATATAATCTGTCACCACGACATTATTTTATTCAAACACTGCTCTATCTGTATATTGAACAAATGCTGATAACAATTATTTTTTCTCTTTGGAAATCAAACAGTCCCAACTACACAGGAAGACGTGGTCAAACAGGGAACTCTTCTTTTCAGCCGAACACAGCACAAATGCAGAAAGTTAAATGCTTCATTTCTCCAGGAAGTTTCTCTTGGATGACTACACCCAAGTGAAACTGAGAGAAGTTTTCTGTTCTTTTTTTTTTTGTTTTTGCAAAGAACTAAGTGAACATTTGAACCTAATGTTTCCTTATCCTTCTGTACCAAAAGCAAGTTTGGACATTTCACTATTTGAAGCTCCAAAGGAACAGCTTTATTAAAAGAAAAAAAAAAAAAAAGGAAAAAAGAAAAAGAAACAAACAAAAAAAGAAACAGAACAACCAAACCAAGCCAACAAATAGCAGCAAAAATCAATTAATCCCTCCACAACTGGAATCATCACTGCCCTCTACAGTCTTTTGGGAAAATGCTGTTCACTGACCAACTTGAGCTATTCCACTAACAGACACACACAGATGTATGTACTGTGGCTTTAAACTACCTTAAATTAAAAATTGATTTAAACCTAGACATTTAGGCTACATTGTCTTCACAGTTTCATGCTGAATTTTTAACTGCCTCAAGCCTGTGTTTTCTGGGGCTGCCTAGGTTGCCACAGTGATAGGCTGACCAAATCTGTCTCTGTGCCTTCACCTGGGCAGAGCAAGGCAGCCCTGCCTGGTCTCCATGGGAAGCACCTTGCGGGACCCAGAACCCCCTCCAGGAACACAAAAGGATGGCCACACACACCAGGGCTGGTGCCAAACCACCAGTCCCAGCAGCAGCTTAATGAGGACTTGGAAATCATCAGCTACACCATGACATACAACTCTTCAGGGCAGCTAGGAAATCAGAAGTCAAAACATGACCCCGAATGTGGGGGGGGAAAAAAAAAAAAGGCAAGAAACAGGCAGGAACCGCAGTACTTTACAGTAAGTCCTCTTTGGAAATCTGAGAACTGGAAGAGAGTAAGGGGAAAAACAAAACCAGTCTGAATGATGCATTCTTTCTACTATTCAAAAGCAGGAGTATAATGGGCTGTATCTTGCCCATTTCAGAAGATTTTCAACATGACAGGAAAGAGGGAACATCCTCTGTCAAAGTACCAGCAGGCAACTTCCATATTAGGTCAGCATTTCTGGGTTGTTATTCAAACCTAGCAAGAGAGAGGGAAGCAGAGCCAGGAGCTGGCACAGCCCCATTCATCACAGGGACTGCTGGGGTGCCAAGCTGAACTGCACAGTGCAGGCTCGGGAAAAAGCATTCCCAGAGTCAACACAACGTAAGCCTCCAGCCCCACTTTTTCATCCGTGGCCTCTTGGGGAACAAAGCACAATTAAGCCAGCCTGGGACAAACCTCAGAAGATTTTTTTTTTTTTTTTTTTTACTTTGCAGGCCTGTTTTTGCATATACAAATTACATGGAAAAATATTATGGGACAGCAGATATGTGGAAATAGCTATTTTGATGCACAGTGCAGACAAGCTGTCTGATTTCAAGACACATTTGCCTGTTTTCAATGAGCATAACTATTCAGTTTAAGCCCAACTTTCTGGGTATGCAGAAAAAAAAAAAATGAGGAAAACAACTGTGATGCTGGGTTTCGTGTAAGTGAATGCACAGCCCTTCCTTCCAGTCCAGGTATGTGCCATGTCCAAAGCAGCAAGACAAGGAACACCCAGAGGCACTTCCAAACTCCAGTGCCAAAGCCCCAGGGGTTTGGTTTTGCAGTGGAGCTCTCACCAGGCACCTCCACCTGCAGACTGCTCATTCAGCATTTCTGATATATGGCCTAACAGGCTGAGATCTCAAACACAATAATTTCCTCTCAGCTGAAGAGTTCGCAAAAAAATCTCTGGTCAGACCAGAACCAGATTCAATTTTAGGAATAGATTGAGTTTATATTAGAAAGACGAAACATTTATTTAAAACCTCACACTGTAAATCAATCAAAGCCAGATTAACTTCTGTGGTTACTGGCTGAGAACTCAGCAGGCTCCAAAAGCATCTCTGCTCAGTCCACAGAGATGAACCTCCACCATACTCTGAGTGTGACCACCTCCTAAGAGGCCAAATGGAAGATTTTTGAAAATATTAATTCCAAGACAGGATGATTTCATTTCCCTCTCAAGATAAGGAATTGGATCACCCCCATACTTGGGGATATCCTATCAGATCTAAACTATCAGGAACCCTTCCCAATCAAACCTACTAGGAAATTATTTTGCCAGCTTCATTAGGTCATAAGAGTAGACACAGCTTGAGCAGAAGAGCCCAGAACTACGGAATGGTATGATCACAGTGAACACGGACACGGAATTTTCTTCTGGCTCAGGAGTCAGGCTAACCTTCCTCCAGTATCAGGGCAGCTGTTGTGCTGCTGGAAGCTCTGTGTTAGTTCAAGGCAGCCTGGACTGAGATCAATGGCCTTGTCTAATGACATAACAGGTGAGTGACGTTTCCCCCCAGCACTGCCAGGCCCTGGAAGCATCACAGGATAATGACACAGAGAAACAGCTACACTGGGAGATCTCCTGATGCAGAAAAGCCCTGCACTGATAGAGAGAAACAAAGGTATCTGTTAAAAAATCGGGATGTGCTTTACAGCGAAAAAGAATGGTTACAATTCCTTCAAAACCAGGTGGGTGAGCACCCAGAAGGGCACATACTTTACGTTAGTGTTGGTGCAGATGATGTACTCGATCTCATCGGAGTAAGGATTCTGAAACGTGAAGCTGCTGGTTCTGATCAGCATCCACTCCCGGTTTTTGGTGCGAAAGCGATACATCACAGACAGGACCTGACCTTTCAGCTTCACCACCTGCAAAGCCATTTGGAAAGGTTAATAACAGGAGATTGCTACCTGCTGTGCAGATGAATAGTCAACAGCAGCAACTGGTACGTTTTAAACTTGAATTACAGAAAGCTACGGACGCAGCAGAGGAATTTTTAATATGGAGAGAATATGCAAAAATCCTATCCATGTTTACAGCTATCTCTTTCAGAATGAAATCCTCATGCTTTGTCATATAAATGCCAATTTCCAGCCTGCTTATTAAAAGAATACAGATTCAGGACAATCATCAGATTGTGCTGTTATCCCAACACAGAAACTAAAAATGTTTAAATGTGAAACGCTCATGGAGAGACTGATAGAAACCAAACTGAGGATCTTTTAAATGTTTATATGTAAAACATATACCAATCACTGCAGCTGAACAAAATCCTACAACAAAAGCTGTTTTGAGGTTGACTGTCTGCTTTTCTGCTCGGATACCCAGCTATACAATTAATATATGTGATAGATCAGCATCAAAATTTAGGACAATGCTTAAACACAACGGTGTTTATTTTTTGGGTTTTTTTAGAAACCATCAGGGGTTGGTTCCCCCCACCCCAAACATATTAAAAGACTCTCTAGGATGGCAAACTGCTAACAAGAAATGCTCGGTTCTGGCTTTCAGAAGAAAAAAAGAGTGAGCCAGTGTTTGAATGGAGAGAACACTGACAAGCCACTGTCCGTTTTAATACCATAAATTCCTTGCTTGCACAGTCTATTTGTAACTAAGAATTCAGATGCCTGGGTTTGGTAGCTGAAGTTTTGTCTGAGCCAACAGCTGGGCACCAAGTGAGGATTACGAAGCAGCCAACTAAAGTACATTCAGAGCAATCCTCACACCCCGGCCCTGCAACTGCATTTCACGTGTTACCCAGCGACCTGGGGTTAAGCCAGAAGGAAACTTTCACGGTTTTAAGTCATTCAGCTGGCACTTACCTGGCCTATCTCTGTTTACATTTTACAGCTTTTCCACCAAGCTATCTCAGGGCTGCCTCAAGGAAGGAAAGGGAAGGTCTACTGCAAATAAATGCCACATCTTGTGGATTCTTAATCCTTAACATCTGGAATTTACTTTTTACTAGCTATCTGCAGCCTGTATTCTCTAAAAGTAGTCCCACTATTTACCCGCTGTCTTTATTGACAAGCAATTGGATTAGGAAAAATGTTCCAATCCTGTTTTCTTCAGAGGTTTGCACTTCAAATTAAACAACTGGATATAGGATTAATTGGAAAGAATGCAAATAGAAGACAGCTCAAATAGGAGACACAAAAAGCTTTAGCAAAGCCCAGGAAAGTGCAAAATCATCCTGAAGTAAATGACTTTTGGTTGGTTTTGTTGGAGGTTTTTTAATGCTTTTATAGGGTTTTTCTGAGTTTACTGAATGACATTCTTTTATCAGCAATTTTCTACTACCACACCCAGGGCAGAAACCACAGAGCTGGTGTAGAAGTGTGCAATCTGAATAGTATCCTGCTGGGTATCCAACAGCTGTATTCTGGACCCTTTGATATTAACCTGTATTTGTTAGTCTAAGCCTTGAGACTATTTTATTCTGGCCTGGTTTTTCCCACCCTCATGAATGAATTTATCTCCCCAAGGAAGTAAAGCTCTGAGATAAATACTGGCAATTGACCAAAAATTGCAAAACCCTCCCTCCCTTCTCTGTTAGGCACCATCCTGGTTCTGATACTGTCAGCAAATTGGAAGTGTCAAGTTTTCAGGTTTTAGGAAAAAAAAAGAAAAAAGTTTATTTGAAATCACAGTTACCTTTTTAATTAAGAGATTTTTAAGTCCAAACTAATAATAATAAAACAACTGGCAGTGATCTATTACCCCAAAATCTCGATTAAGCAAACAGTAATTCTGTAATAATATATAAAGCAGAGAGATTGCTGGTGGGAAAATCCTGAACTGTCTTAAGACAGAGCACACAAACAAACCAGCACAAAAAATTTCAAAGCTAATGATTAAACTTTACTTTCTTACATTCTTTGGAAATAAAAACCACCTGGTGCAAAGAGTAACTGTTTACTTCAGTCTTTTATTGCACGATGGGGGTAACAGCCCCAATCACACTGCTACTGTACTGAACAAAAATACACCGAAAAAGGCACAGCCCGCTATAGAAACAGCGCAGTATTTTCATAGATCGGACATGGACTGAGCGAACAGGAACTTTCACTTCTAATTGCATTTATTCCTGCGGTCTTTCTGTGTGACCTTAAGCAGATCATGTGGGTCCCTGATCCAGCAAATCACTTCTGCACAAGCCTAGCAGTGAGCGGTGAGAGTGGAGTGCCCAGCAGCCGAGGTCAGGGACGCGCTGGCTCTTCCCACAGCCCGATCTCCCTCGCAGTGGACACAGCGAGGACCAAGTCATTAACTGCAATCTTCATTAGCCAGCCTTGCTGAGACCCAGGCAATCCCTGGATGGATTCACTGCAGGCGGATGTTTGATGGGCCATTATCCAGCAGCTCTCTGTCACTGTCTCTCGGACAGATGAGTGGAATCGATCATTTGGGCACCAGTGACAGACAGCGTATGTGTCCTCACTGCTCCTGCGCCGCCGACGCCATCGGGCACCAGTTCGGGGAGCCGAACCAGCCAAAGGCTCGAAGTTCCATGCAATAGGAATTGGTGCCTCAGCCTTCCCAGCAAGCCCATCTGTGCCAGCACCAAGGCAGCAGGAAGGGTGGGGAGGAGGGCAGGCAGGGGAGGAGAGGGGCAGCAGGACCGCACTCCTGGTGACACATCGGGAAGATTCAGCTGCACGATCACACCCCCAAGCAAGGTGGGGCAGAGGAGATGTCTGGGTGTGGTGACCTCTTTAAAGCATTGAACTCTCACAGCCTGTGAATCAACCTCTTGAATTTAAAAAGGCTGCTGTTCGCACTCAGCCCGTGCAAGGGAACCGAAGTGGAGGCACAGTTGGCCACGGGGTTGGTAGTCCCTGTTGTTGGGGGTGGATGGTGAGAAAGAGCTCAGGAGCACTGATACCTTACACTGTCTCCTACGCTTCTGCAGAGACCGTAACTTCAGTTTCACAATCTGTTCTAGGGACACAGCATTTAGTTGTTTTTCCCCCGAGAGGCTCTGTTTGTGCGTGCCATGCCTGAACAAACAGTCGGCTACACCAATTATTTAGAAGTCACTACATATCCACATTTCACAGCTGAAAATACATCTCAGCATCCAGTGCAAGATGGATCAACACAACTTGGTTGAGCTGTTGGCTGTTGTTAGAAAATCTAGAACCACTTAGACCAACTGAGCCTCAGCAATCGGTTAAATACCCTGTGCTGGGTGCTCTGGTGCAGCAGGAAAGGCACTGAGAAGCCCAGCAGTGAGGAGGCAGCTCAGGGAAAGCACTGCTAAGGCATGTCCCAGACCAAGCTGGAACAGTAAGCTCTGAACGGATTAAATGCCCTTGATTCAGCTGATGTAAACGAGGCCCACGGCAAAAATCAATCCAAAACAGTAATTCCTCCTGTATGCTGTATTTCTTTTGTTACTTCCCTGTACATTTCAATTCCTAACAGGGAGAAAGGGCCAAATTACATGGTGATGTAAATTAGTGCAACGCCATTAAAGTACACGAAAAAGCAAATCCTCTACGTTAGCAGAGAATTCAGTTACAAACAACCCAGTGTCACAGCGGGATGTAACTACTTCCAAAACAACAGCCCATCTTGGAAGGTAAATAATTTTGGTTACCACTTAACATAGTGGGATCAATACAGGCATCTCCAAAACAGCTCACCCTGTGCAGCAAAAAACCAAATATATAACTAGAAGATTTATTTCTGAAAACAGTTCCAACCCATGCTGCAGTTTAAACTACCATTTATTATGCACCTTAACCAATTGCTAACTGACCCACACATTGTTTTGTATCTTGCCACTCCTTCTCCTGCATAACAGAAAAAAATACCTTGAACTATAAAATAAAAACTACTTCTGTGGTCAAAATAATAAAAAAATAATAAAGTGTGGAACAAAAGGAGCAGGACACAGCACCTGTTGGAAACTCTCTCGCAAATGGCTTTGATCTTCAGGATGGCAGAATTCTAAAATATCTTTCCCCAGAAGATCCTAGAATAAAACATAAAGCTGTGTAAAAAACCCAAACCACAATACAAATCCATGTGCAGACCTGCAAGTAATTCTTGCAAACACAACATCTACCACCCTTAATGGGACTACCCAGTTAATCAGGGATGAACCACACAAACAAGGTTTGCAGGCATCATGCCCCAGGTTTTTACAAAAAAGTTTAAGTGATTTTCTAATACCTGTGAAATGGTGTCTTGAGAAGACTGACATCTGCTACTACAGCTCATTTTATGGCACTAACTTTTGTAAAAACAGTTCTCATAAAGCAATTTAAAATAAAAAAATATGAATAAGCAAATGAACAAGGAATTACTTTTACTTCTAAACTGCAACTATTGGGAGTTATCTGAGGGAGAGCTGTGGTTCATTTACTATTCTACTCAGTTCTGCACTAGCCTCCTGTTCAGAGGAGCAGATGTAAGCCTAAAGGAAAATAGATGCTGTAAATTATGTTTGCTTACTGTTCAAGAGATTGGCAGAATCAAAGGTCTACAAGACTAAAGCTCTCTCCAAGCACTGTTAACTTTCTATCACAGAAACGTCCTCATTGGAAAGCTGTGCAAGGTTCAGAGCACTCTGCTGTTAGAATTTTAATCAGATCTAAAGGTATAAAAAGACACCCCGCACGGAGGCACGGACAGCAAAGACAAACGAAGAGCATTTAATGCATGATGTTATGAATTATCAGCCACAAATATTTCCCGTTTGCAAATGGGATTTTCTTCGTTAGCTCGACCCATCCTCCACATTCCCAGTGGTCACAGACCTGCGGCTGGTAGCCAATGACGCTGATGCACCGTGGGTCCACGAAGGTGATGACCCCATCAGAGTTGTGCCTGGACAGGAACTCCGTGGGGACCGACATGCCGTTCATGTCCATGCACACGGGAGAGCTGGTCACCTAGGGCCAAGCAAGTCCACACCACAGTCACCCAGAGCCAAATCTGACTCCCCAGCTGAAGAACAGAACCTGCAGGCAGACTGCTAACTACTGAAGGAAGTAGAATGAAACAACACCACGGATAAATGACAGAACAGCCTTCAGTCCAGTTTGCTGGGAAAGCATCTCACCCCACGGCATCTATCGAGGCTGAACAGCACAGCAGAAAAACAAACACACTGCAAGTTCCCAGGAAGGGGGGATACAGTGAGGATGTAATTCCAGCTGGATTCATCCCACTTTGCAGCACATCAGGCATCGTGGTTCCTATTTTTGTCAACCAACAATGAAAGACCTGCAAAGGACAATGCAGTCCACTCATTTTAGGACAGGAAACCAACCCATTATCTGTAGCCATAACCAACAGGACTGCTCAGAGTCATGTTTCAGGTGACATGAATCTCACCTGAAACACCTACATAACCTGAACCAAGTCCTCCAGAGGCTGAGGTAGGGGATACAAGACCAGCAAGCGGCTACTCATAATGAAAAACACAGTTCTCTAAGTATTTCTCAAATCTCACCAGAGAGAACAATGTGTTTTCAGCCCTCTACCTGAAATGTGTGCTATCAGGCCACTTCATATCCATTCTCTCCCACTGGAGCTACAAAGGAGACCACTGATTTTCTTACAACTTCTGTAGCTATCCCTGCTAACAATATAAAATGAGCAAAATCTCATTTTTTTGCTAACTTGGAGCTGATTAGCCAGTTAACTGTGCGCAAGAATTCAAGTTGTGGTTACAGGACAAGAGTTTTTAATTTGTGCACCTTGACTCCTTTCTGATTTAACCCACTACAGAACTTCCTCCTGCCCTCCTTCACATACCCCAATGGCTCCTCTAACGTAACAGACGCTTGACATTACTTGGAAATCATCTTTCTTTGGAAGCTGTAGCACATGAACCCCTCACACCTTCCTTTTTTCCACTAGTGGAATACATTACTCTTGATTATGAAGGCATGATTAACCTAAATACCATCCTGCAGTACTTCTGTAGCTCTGCCATGGCCATGGAGAGCCTCTCTGCAGACGTGCTGACACTTGCAGGCTGCTCACCTCGGGTAAGATGGGTTTGGCAGCTGTGAAAGGGTCATTCCACCCTGTAAGGAGGAGTGATCCCCTCCTAGCAGATGGCAGCAAGTGCACAGGATCATGCAAAAGGCCCAAACATGTTCACCCATGGCAGAATTCCCAGACCAGGACGATAAAAACTGTCCTCCCTGCTGCGCTGAAGGAGATTCACCACGACTGCTTTAGCTCAGAGCTCTGAGCTCTGCTCAGCAATGCACAAAGGAAGGAAATGCACTACAACAATTGCAACCGTCTGCACAAATAGGAAGGAAAGTCTTATTCTCCCAGTTCCTTCAGCTCACATCTCATCTGAATGCACAACACAATACACGCTGAGAATAAAGCTATGATTTCTCAAGTGCCTCTCGACTAACTTTATCTTTACCATTTTCAGAATAACTCCTGCAATCACAATTTTGATTAGCCAGAGAGAGAATGAATGGAAAAATGGCAGGGAGTGTATCACTGGCTTTGGGGGCCACTTTAACTCACCATCTGCAGCACCTGTACTGCCACGTTTCTCACCACCTACAATACCCAGCCCTACCCACCCTGAAGAATGGCAGGTCTGCACACACTCATCTTCAGGAGCATCTCTGCTGTTGTTACTGGATTAAGTACACATATGCACCAAAATCAGCTTCATTTTGCTCTGTTGACAAGTTCTAGACAAGTCACTGACTGCACAGACATCAAGGCACTTTATAAACTGGAGGCATGTTAAAAGTTACAGTCTAATAGCAAAACAGGGTGCAAATCTTTCACAACTACACCAGAACAATGATCATGTTTTCAGAAATAGTTTGTACATGGAAAGACTGGCATTACCTGAAGCCTTCCTATTGCCACGAGGCAGTATTTACTACCTTGTCCCACATCAGCATCTTCTTCTGGTATAGTCATTCCTGGAGTAAATGATAACAAATACTGTTATAATTAGGAAATTGGGATAAACAGAGATGCTGCTGCCCTGGCTCTGTACTTTTCTAGATGCTCTAAATCTTACAAAACCCCCTTATTTTTCTCTCTAAGATTCAGTCATTATTTCTGGGTTCAGATCAGATGATCCTTCTCAGTTGTGGTCAATCCTACATACCTCACAAAGTGCCCACAGCAGCAATTTTGGCTGCTGAAGACAAAGCAGACATTAAAATTCCATTATACACCAACATGGACAGCAACACTTCCACGAGTGCTGCTCCACCAGCATGATATGGAAACATGGGGTCGCTTAATACGGTCAGTGAATGTACACTATGCTCAGTTTTCTTTGTGAATAACACTTTATAACGAGCCTTAAAAACAAGTCACAGCCTAAATTAATCACTAATTCTGTGCTCATATTTAACAGCTGGTTTTACTTTTTTCTATAATGGACTAAACCTGCATCGTTAGGTTGAAAAGACTGAAAAAAATGCGGATGCTTTGCTAACGCTGCCCGTTCCAGTTGTGTAACAGGAGTTACTACTATAAACACAGGAATAGTTTCAAAACACACATGTGTACTATTTTCCATCTCAGTGTTTCACAAATAGGAACATTCAGATTAGCACTGCTTACTTGCTTGTTGGCTAAGCCTCGAGTTAAGGCTATTTCCCAACTCCAGCACTGAGGTACCAAGTTCGCATAAAACACTTGAAAAAACATCTTCCAGGAGTGACACTGCTGACCTATTTTAAGTGATCTGTAAACTCTTTCACAAGGATTTTTAAGGAATTCAGTTGTAACAGGCAGTGAATCATTTAAAAGGCACTTAAAAGCATTGATGGAATTGCAAAGCAGCTACCAATTCTGAAACAACAGCCACTTTATTCTCTAAATGTATAATTCCCGACGTTAAGTCAATCTTTGGACAGTGCAGAGGATGACAGCACACCACTTTCTTAAATGACACCTCTGGAAAATGACTAAAAATGCTGCTGAATGAACTGAAGTCATCTCTAAGCATGTTATTTTGTATCAGAACAGTTGAATCTTATCCGACAATCAGTTTCCAAATAGCACTTTACAGGTATTTTTTGGTCCTCACTGAACTACATAATAAAATAAAATACACCATGTCTGAAAGAAAACCCCCCACGTTTTTGTATAATATATTGAAACTTGTGCTGCAATAATTTCACAATCAGGAGGGCACAACATTATTTGCAGTGCCCTACCGGTAACTAGAATTTTATTAAGGGGTCTCAAGAGCTTTACAAAGGAGGAGCATTATTGTCCCAGCTAACAAGTGCTGTTTTAAGGACATAACTCTAGGCATTCTAGTTAGGTAACCTTAACCAAAAGATCCCTTTCAAATGGATTTTCCCATTTGAGAAGGACAAATTTAAAGTGTATTCCCTTGACTTCGAAAGCTTTTCCAATAATTTCCTTAGTGGCACAGAGTATTGCAAAGGACAGCAAGGATACAGCTGGACAGCTTCCACTTTGCATAATCTCTTTTTCTCTGTAGCTTTCAACAATGCCTTCCTTTTTAGGAACTTGGTCCATGCTTGCTACTGCTCAAATAAAATCAAAGTAACATAAACAACCTCCAAAATTAAACCTAGCTAAGAAACATTATTTCTGATGTCATTCTGTTGACAAAGTGAGGCTGTTGTCCTAATTCTCATCTTTTTTTTTTTTTTCGTTTTCGCCCAAGATAGATTACATTTGGTTTGTATAGGACACTGCAAAATCTATTAGTTGGGTTATGCCACAAGACACCTTATGAATAAAAACCACTGCGCCTGGAATTAATCAATACATGACCCAGTGGATTGCTAACCCCTTCCCGAAGCACCTAGAGAAAAAATATCACAAAATGATTGTCTGCCTCTCTGCAGTGTAGGTGCTATTACTGGCAGCACTCCACAGAGAGAAATTGTTTTCTTTACTCTTCAGCTGGTATTCCCAAAGATTCAACTCTGGGTCTCTTTATATGGGAGGGTGCATTTGTAGAGGAGATTTCCTTTGGCTTTAGAGCATTCCCTACTGAATGCACTCCAGTATGGACAGGTAAATAAAGATGTGCACTGCACTTAACACCAGTGTGCCCAGCTCTTAACACAGTGTAATACTGCTCCTTAAAATCCACTAAGTACCATCATTACCTCTAAAAAAAGTTGTAAGAGCTTGGAGGAAAGCAGCCACGGAACTGATCTTTAGGGGGCATCAACAAAATCAACATTCCTCAGTTATTCACATTCTTTATGTGTAACCCTGTGAGAGGCTTTATTTCTCAACACCAAATATACACTCCTCTCAAATAATAAATACAGTGCTGGGCTTGCCCGAGTTTGTATCAACAATCAGCACAGCTAAGCTGCAACTGAGCATCACAAATAGAACGCTCTGCCGTCAGAGGTTATATTTAATTTCCAAGTGTCCTTTATACCAGAAAACAGTTTCCCACAGGGCAACAGCATGTGTTGGTGTGGACATAAGGAACTTTTTAGCTTTCCCAATGAGCTTCCAGTTGGCTCTAACAACAGAAAAGCTTCATTTTCTGCTTTCTTTCCCTACCCTTCTGCCCCACATTTTCTGTGAGACACAGAACAGCATTATTTATGGTTTTATTTCACTACACTAAAAAAGAAATTATTTCTAATTCTTTAGAAAGATGGAATTTTAGTGTCCAGTGGTCACTAGCAATCCCCTGATAATGCCTGTCTCGATTAGAACCATTTCTGATAGTTACTTGCCAGGGAAGGAACTACACTGTGTGAGTTTATCTCCCATACAAAACAATGGAAAAAGGCTTTCACAAAAAAGGCTGTGGATAGCATACCAAGGATAAAAATCTCGTGAAAAACCCCAATAAAAACTAAATTAATCGCTCTTAAAAAAAATAAATAAAGCTTTAAAAATGACAGCACTACAAGGAATATTCAAGCAACTATTTTGTTTTGTATTGGAAGAGGGAGTACTTTGCACAAACGTCCAGATTCTGGCCAAAACTTTAAAATAACCTAACAGCTTTGGCATGCTGTGGTTAAGATGTTACCGTAAGTCTGACTTGGAAGACTAAAATGTTTCTTTTTTAACTAAAGAAAAAAAAAAAGACTTCAACATTATCTGAATTTAACATTATTCTGTGACTTTTTATTTGAAGTTTTTGAAACATGTACCTATCCCTTTTCTTCACTAGGTGCTTTTCTACAGATCCTGGCTTTGATTAACAGAAATCTACCAGTATCCTGACAGACTTTATCTTCCCTCTCCACCAAATCTTACGGCATGAAAAAAAAGGCAAAACAAACCTATTAGGAAAGCATCATATGGACCACAGAGGACTCATTTCCTTCCAGGAATCAGATATTCAGAGGGGAAAAAAAACACAGAAGAAAAGCAAATCTTGCCTAAGTTGAAAACGGGAAGAAAAACCCAGGCGAAGGTCAGCACTTCTCAGTTTTATGAGTGGTTATGAACTTGAAGCACTGTCCAGGCTGAGGATTACAGTTCTACCTGTGCTGTTTTGCTGAGAACAGAGGGCCAAAGGCTGGGACTGCTGCTCAGCCAGTTTCAAACAAGAGGTCCTTTTACCTCGTTCAAAATAACCCAAGACCACGCTCTCGCTAGTTAACCCAACACACAACATGACTGGCTGGAGCATCCATCTGAAATATCTGACTCCTTTTTCCTTTGGACTTCCATGCCAAATTTACCCTGATTGCTTGAGGCTTGAGGCAAATTTACCCTGATTGCTTGAGGCCAGCGTATAACCCACAGGGATGTAAGTGTGTAGGTATCATATGCCTGGTTTTGCACTTGATTACCTAATTTTTCCTGTCTTTTTAGGCACAGTGGAGGAAAATGAACAGACCATTAACACACAGCCTGAAGAGAGGGCAAGGCATGATGCTTCCTGTGCTTTCTCTCCCCTTTCTCGGTGAAGAGGGGGGTGAAGACAGTCCTGCCAGTACACGAGCCTTGCCGCTCCGCACAAGTGAGAAAAAACACAAAGGCGGGCTGGGTGTGCAAAAGCGTTTTCCTGCTGAACACAGACCTGAGCCACAACACAACAAACCCAGTCCTTAAAATATGCCACCAGCTGTCTGTAGCTTATTCATTTTCACCTGTTTGAAGTACTCAGATTATTTCAGATTTGCACAGACTCCTCCCTGCAGCAGCACACAGTCTATCACACCAGTGAGGACCACAGAGCAGTTCTTCTCTTGATACTTCTGTGTCAACACTGATGGCTTTATTCAGTGTGGGACTAAAAAAACTGAACACTGACAATGCAATTCAACCCCAAAAGAGAAAATATCAAGTCCTAAACAAATGAGACTAAGTACAGATTGAGGACTTTTGATAATATTTGTTGCTTTGCTTATGAATGAACGCTTTGTAGTGTATATTAGCTATATAATGCACATGCCACACTGCATGCTTTGAAAGAAAAGGATCTGGAGTTTATATTAGAGTGTCCGCTTGGCAACTGAAAAATAAATGAAAATTATCTTTTCGACCTCTGAATTTTTAAACAGCTGTGATTTAGCACAAGCCCATTCATTCCCAAGAATCCAGCGACGATGAAGGGGCTTGCTGATTTGAACAAAGTAATTTTATTACAGGGCAGAGAAGCCTTGGCAAATTCCATTACTGCTGTGGTTATCTCATTTGCTTGCAGATTAAGGTTGGATTACCACTGGAAATGAGAACGAAATGCAGTGATGTTGTCACTTATTTACTCAAACATATAGGGGAACAATTCAGCCCGTGGATATTCCCATTCAGCTCTGAAAGTCAATGGATACACAACAATCACCAACACAAAGTGGGGAAGATTGGGAGGCCAAATAAACACTCAAGAAAAAGGCCCCGATTCAGTTCCCTGTGCCCTGAAAAAGGCACTCAGACATGACTAATAGGAGTAACAATTTGGATGGTAACATAAAAGACCACTGAAATTCCACATGAGGCTGTCAAAATCAAAAACATCTCTCAGGATTGGGCTACAGTTTGGAGGCATTAACATTGTGGAGGAGCACTGGGATATCATAAGGGAGCACCATGTGATTTTGAGGAGTGGAGTAATAGGAATGGGATGAAATCCAACATTACTAAATGCATAAGCATGCACTTGGGGAACAGTAACAGTCATAAGCTAAAGCAACAGAAATAGGATGGAACTTGGTATTACTAATTGAAACATCACACAATTCAAAGCAAGATTTGCAGCTGACAAGTGAGAAAAAGGCAGCCTGGAAGATACATATATATATTTTTTTATCAGATGTCTTAGGATGCCTGCAGGATGCACCACACAAAAGAGAAGGATGCTGCAATCCTACACTGCCAGGCAAGACAGGAAATATTGTTTGTGTTATCCATCACTACAATCTCATCTGAAACAAGAATGTATGGTGCCAGTGACCTACATTTTGAGAAGTGAAAACACGAACAATTGCAGAGAAAAGTCACAAGGGTAAAGGGAATGCATTCTGAGAATAGAAAGTAGAAGTGGGCTGGATTGTCTCTGCAAAGTCCAGGCTGACAGGATATAACCTCCTTCTGGAAACACACCAGAACACTGGAGAGACACAGAGGCACAAGGCAGGAAAGCTCCCACTTGACCTTCAGTGAAATAAAAAATTCCCATAAAGTAATGAGGACTGAAAATTAAAGAGGTTGTCAGGCATGGGAAAGCAGCGAGGTTTTGGAAGAGCTGAGATGGGGAAAAGACCTCACCAATGCCAACTGGGATTTGCAATGTGATTGATACCTGGCCACTGGGCACTCAAAGACTCAGAAGATCCTTTAAACCCCATGGTGCTGTCCTGCAGAACTGGTGGCCGAAGGGCACAGGCTGCCAATGTCAGGACCTAGTGCTGAGTCCTTGCATCTGCAGCTCTGCGTCAGCAACATACACCCCTGAAGAGTCAGACCTCTTCAAACACCCCACAACATGCAGCAAGATTCTCACCCAAGCTAAACAAAATCTTATTTGACCTACACCTTCCTGAGGAGACATCCTGTATATCAAGGTTGAAATTCAATTATGTTTGGAATTACCAAGAGAAAATTAAGTTTTTTTCAAGAAAAAAACAAAACAGACAAAAAACATCCGTTTTCAGAGCACTCTACAGACACTGTGCTCTCACACTTTTGAGAGAGAAGCCCAATTGAAACATCTTGACTCCTAGTAAATCCTTTTAGCAACAAGAGGGGAAGTTTTCCTCTGCTTCCGAAACCGCGTTTCAGCAGAAAGCCAACAAGAAGCTCACATCTGCACGCTGCTGTCTGCACACCGCCGCACACGTTTGGTGCAAACCACCTCTCAGGACTCATAATCCCTGGATCCATGTGATTCACGGCCGTGGTGTACAACCACAGAAGGGCAGGACAGCTCCTGGTTTGATTTGTGCCAGCAGGCTCTGTCACATTGCAAACAACCTCGTCAACTCCTGCAAACGCCAAGGTCAAGTAACCCCGCTCATAACGAGGTCTGGATGAGCTCCACTGTCTCCTCTTGGAATTTTTCAAAGGTAAATATTCCCATATGTAATACCGAGTTCCAGCAGGTAAATGTTTTTCTCTGTAGATCAAAGTAATACGCCAAGACTTGATTCCCAGAAAAACAGCCTCAAAACAGAATTTATCGCAAATACTGAACATTCTCGAGTAACACCATCACTGTGAACACCCAGGTGCCTAAACTGAAATTACATATTTTCATACAGAGGTGCTTGCAACTCAGCACTTAAGTATAAAAGCCTTAACTGGTGTTTTCTAGAGGTACACATGCTTTGCGTACACCTTTTTAAAATCAGACCATTTTTATGTTGGTTTATCAATATAAATCGAAAACTTTTGGCCCCAGTTTCTGGAATCCTGCATTACTGGCAATTCCCACAGTTGCTCTGTGACAGTGAAATTGAGAAAGGTGCCACATGGAAAAACGGGGATGCCCTGATTAACATCAGCTGATATCTTCTTATCAAAAGCTTCTCAAGGTGAGCTTTACCTGGTAACCACACTAAAATCCTCCCTGTTTTTCTTGCAGCAAGGAAACCTGAGCCAGGTTTTCAGCTGTCCTAAGGACAGTTTGGTGCACACCACCTTCCACGAGGGATACAAACCTGCTGGTGGCCAAGCCTTGATGTAGCCAGTGCAGTGGACAACAGCATACTGTGCTTCACCCTCTTTCACCGGGCCCAGGCCATTCCTGAATGAACAAGAAACATAAAAATATCACGTTGATTGGCACATGCAAAATAGCTTTATGCTTCCAAACCGTGACTATTAGTGATTTACCAGTACTTTTAAGTTATGCTGGAAACACCCAAGGGTCAGCCCAGGGTTCTGTACAGTGCCAGCTCTGTCACGCTGCTATTCAAGCTGTACCTGTTTTCTGTATTATTTCTCTGAGAAAGACATGAAGGTTGATTCAGAGATGGAGCTGGTGTAAGGCGAAGAATTTGAGTGACACGTGCAAAGAGATTTTGTTTGCAAAAAGATCCTGTCACAGGAC
>VYZQ01013903.1:41276-55363 GCA_013400655.1 Mystacornis crossleyi | reverse complement strand
ACCCAGTGGCAAATGAGAGGGCTGAGGGCAGCTACAGCTGCTTAGTGGTAAATCAAGTAATAGTACCTGTATCTTTTTCTCATGGTGGTTATTCTGTTGAGAGGTAAATGATCCAGAGGAGCATTTCCACACCTAAAAGTAAATTAATATTTTAAAGGGCTCAAAAATTAATATAAATACACACGATGAAAACGCATTTTGAGATCTTTATTACCATGTGTAAGTAGACAATAATGGATACTTATTTCTGGCAAAAAGTTGCATATTCATGTTTTCTTAGAATGTGCTGCTTCCACAGGCTGAGCTTTTTAAGGTGTGCTACAAATACTTTCTTTATTTTAGAAAAATAAAAGAGACTAGAAAAAGATTCCTTTCCACACTCCCCCAGCCTAAAGACAATTTGAAACTGATATCCCAGGGGTGGCTAAAGAATAGACACACCTCAAAATGCCATAAAACAAGGGTGAAAACTAGCGAAAAATATGTCAGATATCCCAAATATCCACACAAACCAATGTCAGTGTTCTTATAGCTTCCCTGGACAGAAAAATTCCACTGCCATCCACCAGCTACAATGTCTGTAGACACTGAGATAATGTTTGCAAGATCAAACTATTTACACTGTCAAGTAACTTTGTTTAACACTTGTTCATGTGTATTTTGTGATATTTATAAGTATGCCTAACTGTATAATTTCAACAATCCATCTGAAGCTGAGTAAATAGTCTGAAGGGTAAAAGCAGTTCAATTTTAATGGAAAAATAATAACAACAATGAAAGAAGCAACCACAAGGATAGTTCACATTATCTGAGGCTCATTCTTCCCAGAAGGTTTTCTTTTTATTCCTTCATTTTTTTTTTCTTATCAGTCACTGCCAAGGAGAAGAAATGAACAACTAAAATAAGATTTGGAAATACAAAAACAGTGGGGTTACTGGCATGTGTAAAATCACTCTCACGCACCAGAGTTTATAGAATCAGGGTGCTAGGAAATAACTGCAATCTGAATTGTTTTGAAAGCTGGGCAACAACTGCAAACAGGACATTAGGCCTGGTTTTCTTTGCACAAACAAGTCCTCCTAACATGATGTGCAGCGTGGAGGAAGAAAAGGCAGTGTTCTCAGTGCTGCCCTGCTGGGCTGTATTTCTCCCCTCCCAGTTAAGGGGGGAAAAAGGTTCTATAGCTCTGAAGTCTGATCTTGCAGGTATAAAGTTTATAAGCACCTTAGAAAGGCACCCAGGAGCTATACATGCAGCATCTTCACAGGACTGGAAAAAATCCACCACATAACCAAAGTACAGGTACCTGTAGTTTAATATGTCAAGTATTTTGCTTTGTGTGTTTCATTCTATAATGAATTCTGCATTTGCTGTTTTCAGCATTTATACTGGACACAGCCTACAGATGCAATTATGGACTTTCCCCTCCTAACCACAGACAAAAATTTATTGCAATAGCAACAGGCATTTCAGCACTAAAACAAAAGAAGTTGCCACAAGCCCCCAAAAAAGCACTGGGCAGACAAATCTCTTAAAAGAAGCCCAAACAATGCAGGAGAATTTGGAAAATTGCAAATTAAAAACCCTGGAACAATTACTCATTTAACTAGCAACAGCCAGCTGACATCTGGTTAATTCATACCAGGCTTAGGTTAATTCCTACATAGCTGGCAGGTTTGCAACTGAATTCCTGTTTATATTCAAGATTCTTTTAATATTCTTGGTTTGCTGAACAAATACACAGAGCTGGGCATTCATTACACTTGCGAAAGCTTTGTTCCCAAAGTATCAATCTGAGTAACTTTACTAGAAAAGACAATGGCTAATTCCAGGGGTGAAGCTGTCAGAAAGTTCTCTGGAAAAAGGAACCTATACCTCACGCTGGTTAGAATAACTACAACAAAAATGAGGTGCTGTTTTGTCCTTAACTGTAAAGGAAGACTGGTTTCAGTTTTACTCCAGCTCCTACAGCAAGTATTCTAGAAATACGTCATGAGAGTGTGTCATTACAGCTTTAGTTTGTAATCAAAGCCAAATTAGTGCAACAAAATGTCTGAAGTCTAAGCTGAGACAGGACTGGAACCATTTTGGGAAGACAGGGCAAATGCATACCTCATCCTGCAAATGAAAGAGCGCCTGGATCCCATGCACATTCTCATTGAGGACTGCTGACCCTCTTTCTTTACTGTCCCAGTCTTCAAGTCCAGGATTCGCCCTAGAAATGCCAGGGAGAGCAATTGGTGTTCAGTACATAAATTTAATTCCATTTACTAGAAACTAAGATAACAAGAAGTTCATGAGTTGAATGCCATTAGCCCAGTTAGGGGAAAAAAAATACCAACACAAAAATCTTGATCGTGGTCTCAGAGGGGAGGATCAGTTGTGCCGGTTTAACTAACGATTTCAGCAAGGCTGACTCTGAGTCACAGAGTGATGGCTCTTTTCTTGGCTGGCCCAAAACCAACGTCCAGGGCAGAGTCAAATGCCTGGAGGCAAACAAGGCAATGACAGCAAGCGTAGCTTTTGACTTGATCTGCTTGCTCCACTCTTTTCCAGAACTGTGGATAAAACAACATTTATCAATCCCCTGACAGCTGCTCGTCTTTCCCTGTGCTTGTGCCTATCCAGAACACTCTCACCACAGCACCACCTCACAGTCAGAGCTGTCAGGATGGTGAGCTGCACGTAAAACCAAACTTTTCTCCTTGATGATGAGGTACCGGATTTGTCACAACAGCACTTACGGTGGGGGCCTTCTGAAGCTGATAAAAGAACTGACATGTCAAGAGCATTTCTAAAGTTAATTTTCAGACAGATCAGCGAGGTGATCTGATTCACCACACAGCAACACAAGCCTGTGCAAGGTCCAGGGCTGGACCCTGCTCCCTACAGCCCTCAGAATCACATACCACAGGCACAGCCCGGAAAAGGGACAACAGCCACCAAGTCAACTCAAGAGAGGACAGGAGAGAGGGAATGCAAAGGTAGGAAGGGGGTAACAGATTAATTTTTTTTCATTTAAAACAGAAGACTGATTACTACAGACAGGTTCAGATCAGGGATTTCAGGACACTGGGTATCACTCAGAATCCTTCTGCTTATCACCAAAGAACTAAGAAAATGGATTTTCACATCTACAGCTCAGATGCTCAGAGATGACTACAAAACCTAGAAATTAATCACTGGCCCAGATCCACAATGCTCAAGGGCTGGATGCAGCCACAAAAGTGACAGTGGGCAAGAGAAATGCAGTGGAACAGCTGCCAGGCAATTAAATTCCAGCCACCAGCGATGACAACACACGGCCATGAGCAAACCCAAGTGTTTAAGGTGGGCATCTTTCAGTCACTGAAACTACACAAGCCTAAGTCTTCACTGTGGTACAAGCAGCCAGGTTTACAGCAATACAAGGTACCCATTCTGTCTGTACTGAATTGAAGAAAACATGCAGAATACGTTCTAAGTCTCCCTCACCAAACTGACCAAAAAGTCTCTGTCCAAAAATTAAGTTCTGAAATAAACCTACTGCCAAACACCAAGTTCAGAATTACTCTACCTCTAAATATTTACTTCCATCCGTGAATTGGAATGAAATCGTTACATAAGAGTTTAAAGATTAACGTTTCACATAAGGAATTAGGCAGCAACATTTTAGTTTTAAGATATACTCCGGATAAGTCCTTCTGGAGGAAAGCCACCCCTGCCAGCAAAAGGTCAGACCTCATTTGGTGTTATCTCCAAGGTGTATCTCAGATGGTTAAGAAGTCAGCAAGCCTGGGGAACAATTCCTAAGGGTGCTTCAATGTAAAGCACTGGGCTATCCATTAATCCTGGCCGATGCTTCAGGGGTGAGCTGGGAAGAAATCACACCACATTTCCCAGCTCAGCTGTGCTGACCCCAAGATGTAGGATGGCTCTGAAGCTCTAACACACTTCCCTTCCCTGCACTGGACAGTCTCTCTCAGTCTCATTTTCTATAACCAAAGTCACAGTCTAATTCCCTATCCTGTCAACTAATCAGACAATTTAGAGAAATAAAATACCACCAGGCAGGAGGCAAACTCATTCACAAAGGAAGGCAATATATGATAAAGCACATAAAGACAGAATATATGCGCAGGACCCAAGGGCTGTCCATGTGAGCAGGCCAGTCAAATCAAACCACTAAAAGCAATTTTCTCTTAGGGCACAATAGCTTTGTCATACACACAACAAAGAAAAGTTGTTTTCTGTGCACTTTCTTTTTCATTCCAATACAAATTCTTGAAGAGACACTTATATTAATCAAAAAGCAGTGACAGTAAATGTAACTCAAACAACTAACAGAAATTGCTGTTTTGATCATCCAAGAGCATCTATTAAAAAAAAAAAAGAAGGACATTTCACAATTACGTGGCCACTAAGTCTAGAATTGCTGACACATGTTCCTTTGGCATGCCTGGAACCCCCAACAACAAAAGTCAGAGTTTTTAAATTTAGCTTTTTGTTTGGCAATGTCTTTGAAATATGTACCAGATAACAAATAGAGTTCTAAATTTCGCCCTGACTTACAACATCACTGCAGGGGGTGTGTGAGTCAGAGAAATGTTTGCTGTCCTGATATTATGACAAAGCTCTCTCAGCAGCTTGTTTCAATAGCCCAGTGTCCATGTGCCACCTGGCAGAGCTCTAACAATATACTACAGATTTTGATATAGAACAAGCAGTTGGTGTCTCATTTGATATTGGAATAGTATGATCAAATTATATTAAAAAGACGAAGAATTATAGATTAATCACAGCTAAATACAGATATATAGAATTATAACTAATTATAGATTAATAGACTAAATCAAGCAAACTGGCATGAATTGCACCTCAGAGTCATGCAAGCAGCTCAGTTAAAGGAGCTGGCATGTCCCGATGATAGCTCTGTCACAGAACCATAAAATATTCCTATCTCTGCTTGTTCCAGCATCCTTGGTGATAAATGCTCATTCAGGTTTCTGCATGGGACAAACACAAAGCACATCTGATGTTAAACTTGGCAATTATATTCTTATTAATAAGAAATATTCCAGGATGCCCTGACAACTCCTGCTAACTGAACAGTGCATGCGTGTATTTTTTTAATTTCTCCTTCTAGTGTCTTCAGAAGAGCTGTTTTTAACAGCCCAGTGCCACCACCAGCTGGATCCCTTATGAGCTTCCCCATAAACTGCTAATTGCATGTAGCTCATTTTCGTGTTAAACTTTTCCCCTCTGGAGCTCCAGACACAACGCTGTGTGCAGGAGCTCTGCTGTGACTGACACTGCTGTCTTATTGCCCTTTACAGCAGCTGCACGACTCACAGGAAACCCGAGTTTGCTCTGCTGAGAAGGAGAAAGCAAACAAATGAGCACAGTGCTCATTAAAACAGGCGCATCAATCTCTCTGGCTGGTCTGGGTGTAATTGATAATTTGTTGAAATCTCCCCACTACAGTCCCCATCCAGAAGGCAGTATTGATTCAACCTGTAATAAACCAGTTGTTCTCTGAGCAGGAAAGCACTGCGTGATCCAGGCAGCTGCTGTGACAGGGAAGGGCTGGCACACAGGGACACGGAGGTGAGGACAGCGGGCAAGCTCGTTATTTGGGCAGATTAGAGAAGCCACATAAAGCTCTTACCAGTACAAAGATAAATCGGTAACAGATTCACGTACTGAGGACACCGGCCAGAAACACTCCCTGCAGGGTGTTTTCAAAGATGCTCTAAAAACATTCTCGTGATGATCAAGGGGGCAAACGTTCATGTTGGCACTGATGTGCCCCCTGGGTGTGCAAACAGCGACCGGATTACACACAAACCTTCTCCTTCTGGATCTCCAGTTGCTACTGAGAATGTTCAAACTTGTTTTCTGTGCTTGCAATGTTTTGAGATGAAGCTAAGCCAAGGATTGGCCTGGGCCTGCTGAAGTTCATGGGGTTTCAAATCTGGGAGTTTGGCTCAAATCCACTTTCACACAATAGCACCAATAGTTAGAAAATTTGTTCCTCCACGTTTACACACTGCATGCTAAAGGTTTATAGCCTGGTAGTCAAACACAGTCTCCTCTTTTTACTTGCTTTCAGTTTTGGTTTAGTTTTTTTGTTTTGTTTTGGTTTGGTTTTTTGGTTTTTTTTTTTTTTGGTGGATTCAAAACTCCATAAACTTCAATACCTAATTCTACCATAAATGCTTTCTCTGCTGGATTTCCAGTTCCTAAGAATGCTGCAGTCTGTAACTAGAAAGAAGGGGTGTTACATAAGGGCATTCTGCAAAAATTTTGGTGCAAGTTGAAATGGTTGGGTCTAAAACAACCATACAATGCTCACATCCAGTTTGCAGCACAGCAACACCCAGCTCATGTGCACAAATACACTGTTGGCAAAGTAGGTGATACAATTTTCCATTTCGCTCTAACTCATCAGTAGATGGACTTTTGTCTTGCACAGAATCATGGACCTGACAAGGAAATAGCCTGAATTAATATATGGACTCTCACCTTGACCTCAATACCTTTAGCAACCCAGCAAGTTTCACCTTTTAGATGATAACGTCTTGTCTTACAAAGTCAGATATTTCTTAATTACTCTCAGCCTTCGATTGTTCACATATTTCTTTGCAGGCAAAATAAAGTAAAGGATAAACTAAGTTTGGTTTGGACAAGGTAACAAAAGACGACTTTGTGCTCATCAAAAATACTCCACAGGCTGCTCAAGGAAGACAAACAGAACACAGGAATACTGCACCCAAAAATCCTTATGAAAACTAAAACCATCTTTATCTTACTATGAAACCAGAAAAAGCAAGGCAGGGATGGAGGAAAACAAGAGGAAATAATTAAAAATAAAAACAAAGTGATGGTCAAGGTACTGTTGCTGCTGAACACAGCTCCAAGTGTAAGCTCACCCTCAAACTGGAGGGTCAGGGAACAAAGGATTTCTGTGGTGATGCTCTGTGTTAGTACATTAAGTCTTCAGAAATTAGCAGAAAAGATCAGTTTAAAGATTTTTGAGTGTTCTGCAGTCTGTAGAGAATCAAGGTATAAGTCACTATTTGGGATAAACAGTCAAGTTCAAGAAAACAAAGTGAAACACTTTTTGAAACTATTTACACATATGCACTGACTACAGCTGAGGTGCTCAGCTGACGGAGTTCCTCTTCAAAACAACAGATGCATTACAAATGCATAAACAAAACGTCTCCAGTAAGATTAAATAGCCTAAGTTTGATCAATTTATATTAAATTACTGTTGATAAGCTTATGCCAGAGCAATTATTCTGCATTAATTCAACAATTAAAACAAAATAAAAGAACTTTACAATGTAGGCCTCACAGATGTAAGGGATACAATTTTATCTCGTGTTTAGTGCAGCTCAGCAAGAGTTTTAAGCTCTATTAAGTGTAATAAATATACATCCACTCTGTGGATTCCAATAGGAAAAAAGAAATTACAGAACACATTAAGAATCACAACTGCCATGCAAACACAGTGCTGGAAGACTCTCCTTCCAGGAACTCGTATTTACATAAACTAGAAGAAGTTCGCAATATACAAACAGAAGAATCTAAAAATTAGCGTGGACAGTCTTTTTCTTAGCATTCTGGGGTTTATTATTTACATAAAGACAAGGCTCACAAACGCAAAGGCTTACCTACCATGCACGTACCCATATCAGAGTACACACCAAACAGTACAATCCCAATAAAGCTGCACTGACAAGAGGTGCATCTCTCTGCCCCTCATCGAGAGGAAAGCAAACACGTGAGCAAGAGGAATAGCATCAATACTCAAAACACAGGTGAACTTGAGGCCATCCTAACTTAAAATTACAAACTTAGGGCAGAACCACAAGACTGGCATCAGTCACCCAGTGCACCCAGAACCAGTGCTGATTTTTACAGCCTGCCTCTCCTGCTCACACCAAGGTTACAGCGCAGCTCCCAAGGCAATACTCACTCTCCTGCTGTTTACTGTCACATTCCTCCTTCACGTTCCTCAACGAGGTAATGCCCTGTTCTCCAGACTGTCTCCCCTGTGGTGCAGGAGCCCCTGGTTCTGCCTGGAAGGTGTCTGGTAGCACAGGTCATCCCTTACTGGTACCACAGCCATGGACCAGAATCACCACCTCCATCCCTGGCTTATGGGAAACTCAGGACAAGGCATGGGGCGAGGTGAGGAGGGACAATGACAAAAATGGACACGTTCCTATCATGTGGAGATGGTTGCTGCAACCTGAATCTTCCATGTTATTAAAATCATGACCCCTTTCAGAGGTTTCAAGGAGAAAGAAGCATTGCAGGTGGGAATAAGGTCTCCCCATGCACACTTCCCACTCTGGCTTCCCAGCTGGCCTGACTCTACAGAGAGGATGGGACCTGCCCACATGGGACTGCACCCTACCAACCTGCTGTAGAGCAGCACGACATTTACACCTCTCCTCCCCATACAGGATTTTGTGCCTGGCCAGTTCTCCACAAGAACGAAGCCAAGGGGCCATTGGTATCCCAATATCCATTGAGAACACAGCAGAACTGTAAAATCAGTCAGCCTCACCCAGCCTGGAACAACACCAGGGACCACACAGGACTTCCCATCTGTGATTACGCTGCACACATACCAACCAAGAACCTTGTGGGGCAGCAGGGATAAAAGGCAGTTGCCCTTGCTCCAAAGCTGGCACTGCCTTCCACCCGAATGTTAAGAGACTGCCTCAGCTCTGCCAGGCTGGGGCTTCCCTGCCCTCACGTGCTTGTTTTGGGGGAAGCAGCCCTACCCCACAGCACACACAACGTTGCAAAGCACTGCAAGTACACTGATAAATAAATGTACCAACATAGAAAATAAATAACTGGCTTGGAGCATGTATTTACTGTTCGCAGACATCACAGCAACCTCCAGAGCACTTGTACACCTTTACTGTTATTTTGAACATGAGGACACGGAACCCAAAGGAATGATTTCTCCTCCCTGCAGTCAGTCAGCAGCAGAACAGGGTCCAAGCTCACATGACTAATAGGAGTTCTCAGCATGCTGCAGCTGTAGGTAAAAATACTCAATAATAAAATGCACAGTGATTCTCAGTAAGTCCATATAAACCTCATGACACCCATATGCTTAACAGGGCATAATCAGCTTAAATTTATGCTTTCAAGAGAAGACTACAGGCAGAGTGTCTTATTTATATTTATATGCAGTGGTAATCTCTGGATATATCAGTATAAAACCTGAAATAAATTAGCCCAAAGGCCACAAAGATGCCCAGAGGGCAGGAGCACCTATGGAGACAGGCTGGGAGAGCTGGATTGTTCAGCCTGGAGAAGAGAAGGCTTTGGGGTGACCTTAGAGCCTCTTCCAGTGCCTGAAGGGAGCCTCCAGGACAGAGGGAGAGAGATTTTTTGCAAGGGCATGGAGTGAAAGGACAAGGACGAATGGCCTTAAGCTGAAGAAGGGCAGGTTTAGATCGGACATGAGGAAGAAATTTTTCACTCTGAGGGTGGTGAGGCCCTGGCACAGGCTGTTCAGAGAAGCTGAGGATGCCCCTTCCCTGGAAGTGGCCAAGGCCAGGTTGGATGGAGCTCTGAGAAACTTGGTCTAGTGGAAGGTGTCCCTGCCCACGGCAGGGGGGGAGCGTGGAACGAGATGATCTTTAAGGTCCTTTCCAAGCAAAACTATTCCATGATTATAAATATAAACCATCAAACCTCACTCTCCTCACTAGCTTAGCTTCTCAGGGGGATTACTCGAACCTCTCTAAATATGTTAAGGTTTACATCATCTAATTGCAAAAGGCGTTGTATAAGCAGTAGAGTCAAGTTATGACATTCCTACAATAGAATGAAGAGTTGATCCAATCAACAGCAAAGTTAAAAAAAATAAAAAAGAAGTAATGCAATTGAAATGTACCTATTTTTAAATATCTGTCTGCTTCCTACTTACCAGCTGGAGACACTGACCCACAAGGGGGAAATTGAAAAGCTTTCTCACCCCCTCTTGTTTTTCAATAAGAAACCCCTCATGTTACACAGTTGTTTGCTTAATACAACTTGTTACTATAAAAGCTCACGAGGCCAAAAGGTCCCTGCTGTGCCCTCCTTCATGTTTGACTAACCAGTCTGCATCATGTCATTCTCCACAGTGTTGGGCAAATATGCATCACTTTAATTAAATTAAAAAGGAAACTATGTGGGCTTTTGAGCCTTGCTACTCAGTTAATTTTAAGGGACTATCTGAAGGGATAGTGTTACAGATCACATGCAAGTCTCTCGGCTGATGGACCTGGAAAAACTGGACTTGAAACTGGAGCAAATAATTCAAAGCATATGTTGAAAGTTAAGTTATAACACAAAAAACCCTCAAAAAATCAACCCATAAAACACTTTAACTAAATGCATTTTGGACTCTCAAGAACAGTTACTTAAGGTATGGGATACATTCAGAATATTAAATAAAATAGTTTATAGAAGCCCATAGAGATGTGCAACCTCTCCCTAGATATAAATACACAGCACCTATCTGTGATGTCTGCAGGTGTTTTCAGTCCCTAAACAAACACCTGTGACAAAGTTCATGGTCCCATGATTGGGGCAGCTGGGGTAGCCCTTCTGTCACAAATATCAGATGTACCTGAAGGAAAGAGAGCTGGAGAAAACTATCACAGTAAGGACTGCCAGTGATCCAAGGTACAAACAGCTCCTCAAAAGACAGTCGGACTTCCTGTAACTAGAAAATGGGATGGAAAGCCCAGAAACTCCAAAGCACTATCAGCAGACACTCCCAGGACAGAACAGCTATCCAAAGTAACACTGGAATACATAATTTATTCTTTTACCATTCACAGCTGCATAATAAATCAATACATAAAGGTTGTAAGTAGCTCCTAAATGAATCTATTTGTTTCACTTGGATGCTCAGCATGAAGCTTTACTGGAAAGACCTTTTGCCAAAAAAACTTCAGCTCCTGGCATTCTATATTATTTGTACTTCCTTATCAAATTCAAGTAACTGGGATTTATAATTTACTAGTAAATACTAGAATTGTCTGGTTCTGAAATCTGTCTGGGGTGACACATCATGGAAAAGCTCATTAGAGGAAATAAATAATGACCACAAGATGACCTTGTAAGATATTTTGCAGTGGACAGAAGTAAATTTAAACATATGAGAAGGGAAAGAGAGGGAGGAGAAAAAGGCTCAAGGATACTGTCTGATTTGTTTTTATAGGCTACTTCTTTAGCTCAATTAAAATAAGGTGCGTGGGGCAAAACATCATTACAGGTTTTAATTCTCTTCTTGAAGACTCAAGACACTTAAAAATCCCATGCCAAAGTCTCCACACTACGAAAATAGAAAGAAGAATGTCTGATGATGTAAGTTCACATCCCGGGGACTGCAATAACACAGATCAAACCGAAGAGCAGTGCCCGTGGGCCGTGTTCCCACTCTGGTTGCGAGCTGCCACACAGGAGGCTTTTCCCTTTTTCCACGGCTCCATGCAGGGTTATCAGAGAGGAACGAGGGAGAGCCGTGGTCTCGGCAAGCTGGTGGGAGGCCAGGGAAGGATCAAAGACCAAGAAGTGCTGCCTTTGCTGCCACAGAGCTGAGCCTCAGCTGAGGATGGAGAGATGACAGCGGCACGGGATAAATCAAATATGAGTGGAATATCACCACACACAAGGCACCCCTCCTCCACACGCCTCCCCAGGCTGCTACTACAACTCATCACGAATAAGAAAATATTTTAGTGTTTTGTACTGGCTGCACTGAGACAACACAACATTCAAAGCTGCTGTTCCACAAGGCAGATGTTCAGCCTGCATTCTCCCAGCATCTGCTGCCATCAAAGCACTGAAGCACCTGAGAGGGTTGCAAGTTTGCCAGTGCCAAAACCCTCCAAGAGGCACACTTGGACTGTTTTATTGCCAGTGTGTTAACCAACAAAGTTGTTCAGGTATTTGTAAAACACCACTATTTTTAAGGGGGGGAAAAAACCCCCCCACTATAACTCCATATAGCTCATTGTGTTTAACAAAACAGAGCAAGTTGAACAAATATTGAACATTAAAGAAGTACCCACCACCCTTGAAATCCATCAAGTGAAAGTGATCCAGTCCAACATCTGTGATAACAGACCCAACTATGCAGCAGGAGCAGGAAACTCAAGGTGAAGACTGAAAAGAAATAGTAACCACAAAACCCACTTGCATGTGCACGTCCAAACATCTGAAAATTCACCCTAAAAGCATTCCCTAGTGCTAATCAGGTGTAGTAAGTTTGCCTCAGGAATACTAGGCTAAAGCTGTTTCCTTGTTTTGGTGAAAGCATGTACCGACCTCTTTAAACCACCATTATAATTATCAAAGTAATTTTTAAAAAATGCAATTTATTATCACTGGTTTTCCTTCCAGTACTATCCACCCAAATGGAATGTGTGAGCAGCAGGGGGACCACTGGGCCACTGTGTTTGTGTAGGAGTAGCTTTTGAACTGTTTTATACATAGTTGGCTTCTCCCAACATTTGGGATTTTTCTTTCCCCCAGAAACAGTCCTGGAGACCAAAGGAAAACAAAGTTCTTTTGGAATGTTTGGGAGATTAAATGTACCATACATTTAAAATACGATCATTTGAAAGTACAAATTTTTTGGGAGCAGGCCGTGTTTTTTCTTACTTCTGTGTTACTGTCTAGTGTGTCAAAGGGCAGGAATGGCACTCTAGGATGCCCTGAAGTCACAGGTTCCCTGCTTCCTGAACTAATTCATTTACTTGCAAACAGAATGGGGATGGAAGAAGCAGGACATTCATTTCCTCCAGTAAAAAACCTGCAGGCTGAACAGACTAAAGCTGAAAATCCACAAATTCCGATGCTTGGCACTGCCCAAGTTCTAAGGCCACCTCTGGCTGGCACTGCGACCTTCCTGCTATGAGAACAAACAGTCCACAAAAATGTGGGCAGGTCCTTTTCTCTGGAACAACGGCACAGCAACGGGCTGGTGTGGATGGAAAGTCTCACATCTGGAACATCCTCTTCACTCTCCGCAATGCCAGTGGGACCACATAACTTTACTGAAAAACAGGTATCACATGATGATTTGGTAGTTGTCAACAAGGCAAATCTCTTTCCAAATTTCACACTCAGAAGACAAAAAGGTGCCTTGCCAAAATGGGCTCTTTCTGTAGTAAAAACAGGCTGGAACCTGAAATATGCTGTTCACGTCAAACACTCCTATACATTCTATATGTGGCAGTATGTTTCAAGAATTGTCCCTTCTTTTTCAGGGCAACCACAGTGCTGGAGCATCTATTTTCAAAAATCTCTCTGTTACCTTCCTTTGCAGGTACAATAATCCTGACACAGCTGTCTCCAGCCTCCACCCCTCCAAGGAATAAAGCGGGGTGGGTGGGTGGAAAATCCCATAAAATACTGAGTCAAGTCTTGGACAGTTCTGCAGAGACATAAAAGAATTCAGGACATATCCTGTCCATGGAAACTTTCTCTCCTCCCCATTCCACCAGCTTTGCTGTGTGGTGTTTACTGGGTGCCCTGCTTGTCTTCACTCTACAGGTTGTGATGCTTCGTGGACATTCAGTGAAAACAGCTGATGAGGAACCTCTGTTTTATCCTGGGATAAAAAGCACAAGTAGCCATTAACTCTCTATAAACAAAATATTATACAACTCATTCCCTACCTGCCCAGAGGCAACAGTCTTACTAAGTCAGTCATCCTGTACTAAGATGTTAGAATCAAAAATATCAGGATCTGGTTTTAATTCTCTGTTCTCTGACTTCCTAATCTGCTGGGCTGGGCACGTTTCAGAGACAGATGGTTCTTTAGGGTTCATGTACTTAAAAGAGCTCACAGACAGAAGTAAAAAAAAAAAAAAATAGTAATAATAAAGAAATCAAGTGCTGTCAGTTGAAGCAGCCCTTTACACGCAGAGTACCTTTCTGAGGCATAAACCTCTGATAAATGTGCTCTTCAGAACCAAAGGCTGCAGAACCAAGTCCCAAAGGAGCTCTACGACAGCTTCTTGTTCAGTCAACTGTCTCAGCAAGAATAAACTTCCTTGAAAAAAGGGGGTTTT
>VYZQ01013903.1:21649-40561 GCA_013400655.1 Mystacornis crossleyi | reverse complement strand
TTTGTTTTTTTTTTTTTTTCAAGGAGTGTTAAGAGCTCTGAGTAGAAAAGTATCAGTCTTTGACAAGTATCTTAACGTCTACAGAAGATAGAGGAAAGACAGACTTTCTGACAATATATTTTTGGTATAGAACTTCTGGCACAAAGAGACTTTCTTAACCTTTTTTTTTTTTAAATAAATAGGCTGATTCAATTTCTAAGTGGATGTGGAGAAACTAATATGGTGATTTGCCAATATAGTGCAGAACTCAACCCATACACTGTTTTGATAATATATTACTTTTCCATTAGACATAAGTTTTACTATTACTGATGATGACATTTAAGGCAGGACAGAACTGTATTTGCCAGGGCTATGTTTCTTGTCATGCCTCAACTCAGTCCTTGAATTTCTTTGGAGAATTTTATATGGGAAGCCAAGTAGGAGTCTCATCCAGTTCTTCTCTGTATCAACTGGAGTTCTAAATAATTCATGGAAAGTCAGAGTTCAAAACACATTTGCATTCACTTGGCTGGCTGTCAGTATGAGAGCCACCCCCTTTCCTCTAAGAAAGATCACGCAGAAATCAGAGCTGGAAAACAGACATGGCAATATAAGGCAGCTCACAGCACAAAAAATCCTGTGCTGATTTTCAGGAAGAGTATGTGTTGAGGAGGAAAGTTATCCCTAATCTTCACTTTCACATGGTTATTTATCATCTGTTCAGTGCAGTGGAATGCTTTACTCTGCTTCTCTACTGGTGAGCCACGGGTCTCTGGCACTTCCCTCTCTCGAGCTGAACACTAATTTTCTCATTTTTACAATCTGACTCTTATCTACAACATCTGGATTTTGTGGCTGTATCTACAAATTGCTTGGTAACAAGGGTTTGCAGCTGGACAGAAAACTGCCTAAGCTGAAACCATCACTGCCAAGGTAACACGTTATGAGAAGGTCCTGTGCGACAGGTTCCCCAGCCCAAATCTCTGCTTGGATAACATGGAGTGATGCTTCCATTATACACACGAACCACAGAAAATTGTCACACAGCGCTCTCTTCCTCTCAAGGGATACCTATCAGCTCAACGTTTGCTGTGGTCAGTCACCATTTCCATCACAAAGTTCTACTCTGTCGCACTTGTAAAATACGGCAATAAAAGATCACGCCAAGACTAAACTTGGCATACAAGTTCTGTCCAGAAGTAACCTCAGCTAATCATTTCAGCCAGCAAGTGAAGTGACTTAGTCATTTTTGAATCACTTGAAAATGAAAGCTGTAGAGGTTCTGGTTCTCATCACACTCTGCACTTTCAGCACCCCTTAACTGGTCAGCTGAAGCAGTTTGTAAGGACTCCTGGGGAACCCGACTGTCCTGAGGAGCCTTTGTCACGGGTGGGATTGCACATCCTGCTCCCAGGATGAGAGCAGAGAGGGTGAGGCTGCAGGGAGATGTTACAGCTGGATTTCTATGGGCCCTGCTGCCTGCAGCTCAGAATTGAAGGTAACAAACCTGGGTGTTTCCCACTTGCGCCGCTGGCGATGTGGGTGCAGGAACAGGGATCTTACAGCCCTGACAAGCACATCTCAGACACATCATGGAATCACTGGGAGTATTTCCAGGCAGCCATACAGAGGTGTGTGTATTCATCACTCTACTCTTTCATGAACTACTTATGGAGAATTAGATTTGTAGAAATCAAGTCTTGCAAAGTGCTCTGGAACACTGTATTTTATCAGATGGACAGTCTACAACAGTTGCTCAGTCATTTTTTTGAAAGTTAATGTAGCAGGGGAATTCTTCAAAAGTGGTTTTTCTCTGCACATAAATCTCAGTTCTGTCTGTTCCCTGCACCATTAGAGACTGGCTGAAAACGTTCAGAGGCTCTCACTTGCACTAGGACTGAACCTGCACCTGAACCCAGCATCCACCAAGTTCCACCAGTGCACCCCAAGTGCAAAGAGGTCTTTGCCAACGGATCCTCCTGTGGGATCTGATCCTCATCCATATTTGAAGTGATTTATTTTGACACCTGCAGATTTTCAAGAACAAAGAAAAAGTGAAAGGAAAGAAAAGGAAAACGAATTGTCACTCTGAATATCTGCCCCATTCTGATTAATCATGCACATGACGCACATAAAGACTTCTTGGGAGCACTATTTGTTGCCATCATCATGGCTCAGCTGCTCTTTTCTAGATCATTTCAAACCGTTCACACACTTCACAGTTCAGCTTTCCTGTTGCTACAATATGTTAGCAATTAATGCACAATAAACAAGCAGACAATTGTTCCATTTCCAGGGAATAAAATCTCCAAGGACACAAAAAAGGCAGCCATCCATCCTTCCCCATATCCTAACATTTCGAAGAAGAGCAAGCAATTAATTCCCCAAACACACCATGTGGTTGAGACCATGGTTAACAGGCACTTCAATCTGACATACATTTTATAATTCCTGAAGTCCTGTCTCCTCCTAACTATTCACCTTCTGCTTCTCCTTGGTGTTAGCACTTTCAAGAAACACCAGGATAAGGTGGGGCAAAGAGTTGTCTCTACCAAAACCAAGGGAGTTTTTCTTAGTTTAGCTTTCAGCTGGGTCAGGCCCTTGATGTGACTCATATGTAGTACCACATAAATGCCAAAGGAGGAGAGGGTGAAATGAGGTGAGGATTGCATAAGCTGTGTGACTGCCAAGGAAATGCTCATGTGAGCACAGCCCCAGTCCCAGTCTTTTTTCTGGGGGCAGAAATGTGAGCAGGAGCCTGCTTCCTCCACTGGCTTGTTCTCTGTCCCTCCCCTTTGGCAGTGGCAGCCTCCCAAGTTCTCAGGGTCTGGAGCAGCATCTCTGGGTAGCAGGACTGCTAAGAGGTGCTGGGAAAATCCCGGCAATACAGCACTAATGATCAGCACTTGTAACAAGACAAATACAACCAAAGGACACTGCTCGTATCTGCTGCAAGGCAAGCCAAGTTTCTCTTCAGTCAAGATGCTGTCACTGCTTCCCCAGCTCATGGGCTGAAGGGGGAGGTTACAGCACTGAGAAAATGAGGGAGAGCAAAATTAAAAATCATAACACACTGTTACATTTTCATTTGAAAATTTCTTCTTTTCCCTAAGCAGATCCTGGGCTCAACAGCCACAGGTCACTAAAAGATGAGGATGTTCCTGATGCCTGAAGCGAACTTCACTTTGAGCAAAAAAAAAAAAAAAAAAATTCACTTGCAGCTGACTGGCTTGTGGTTTCCATCACTTTCAAGCTCTACACTGTTCTTTGTTCTGCATGAAACATGCCTTTGGAAAGCCAAGGAAAACTTGGTTTAATAAACATCAAATTAGAGGAAATTATTTCACCTCCTTGACATCTTTTAAAATGTCAGTAAGGCACACATTATTTCAGGTCACTGCAATATTTCATGCAGTACCTGTTACAAAGCTGCTACTCTCAATATGGCCTGAGTCACAGCAAGGGAAGTGTAACTGGAATCACCTCTCTCCTAGAAAGGTATCTCCAAGGAGCAAGAGTGATGGTGCTGAAGTCCTGCTGCACTCTGCTCATAAACAAATTGAGGCTGGACTGACACTCCTTAGAGAAGACTGCTTCTCTTATTTAATGGCACCTTATGGAGTCAAGGGAATACAAGTTTAAAATAATAAATCTAGAGCTTTCCGGTCATCTATATGCTCCACATACTGACAGTTGTATACAAAACTACTGCACTTCACCAGCCACACCTTTAAAACAAAAGTACTAAAAAAGCTGAGCAGGCACCCCTGCTTTCCTCACACTGGGAAAATGTTGAGCTGTCCATGTATACCAGATTTACAGGCCTTCTGTGTCCATCTGACAACTCCAAGAGACTCAGGCAGGGAAAAGATTTAGCTCTATAAATACTATTGAACTTCTCTTTCCACTGGCTGCAGATCAATTCAGTGCAGAAGAAAAGCCCATAGCTAAGGCTGGAAAAAATACAGAGCTGGGTTTTCAGAAGTGCTCTGCATTTGTCTAGCCCAGCTCTAGTTTGAGCAGGCTAAGTCCCACAACTGAGCACTTCTGGAAGTCAAAACATGACTGTTCACTGAGGCTCTGGAGTAATTGCTTCTTGGACAAGATGTGTAGGTTAAAATGTATTCCAGGCTACATAATAAAAACAGAGGTTGTGCTCTTTTGCAAGTCTCATGGTATGAAACTCAGCTGTTTTGCCCTGCACAGGTTCCCCTAACTGTTCACTTGGTTTCTATCCATCTGGATTTTCACCACAGAATTTTGCTTTGAGCTTCCAATCTGAATACATGCAAGCTCTGCCAAAACCACATCACATTCAAACCACAGGAAATCATGAATTTGGCACTGTTTTGACATGGAAGCTGTAAACAGTGTGCAGGTTCACTCAAAACTGGATCACCGTCCTTTGAGTTATGAAACACAACAAAACTTCCAGCAAACCAGGTCAGAAATCTTAACGACTAAAGCAAAGAGAAATTATGTGACTTTTGCAAGGATCGGGGGTTTTTTGGAATATTATCCCCTGCATTTTTTTTCCTTTAGCTATAAACATAGTATGTGAAGAATAAAAAGAGAAGTGGAGTTTCCTCCTTTCCAAGTTTGAGTTACAACAGGATTTAGCTAATTCTCACAGCTCTAACATACACCTATCCTATCAAAGACAAGGTAGTTTCCTACTGACAGCTTTGAGCATGAATAACCGTAAAAGCCAGAGCTGTAGAGGAGATATGAATATGGTTTATTTTTACGTGCAACATGATAGGCAATCAACTTAGAGGTAACTTACACTACTGCACAGGAGCCTCATGATTAAAATCCAGTATATTTTCAGTTGCCAAACACTGGATTTTTTCCCCTCAAGATTCCGATTAGCAAACCGCAAGGAACTTGTATAAAAACAGAAAAGTCTGAAGTATGATTTTTGACTTCAAGTTAAACGCTGCCCTAAAGAAACACATACTTGTAAAGAAGTTACAAGTTCATTGAGGATGAAACGAAAACAATCTAGATTTCCAAACCAAGCCTGAGAACAATCCAGATTCCAAATCAGAGTTTGAATGTAGAGCTACATGAAGGTGGTTTGACTGAAGTCAAATGAATAGGAAGCAAAACGCAGTCACTCAAAAGAAGATTTATATTACTGCATTGTCTGCAAGAAAACACATTTTAATCTTGCTGAGTTTCACTTTAACCAGATTTTTAAACCAGGCACTCTGAATGTCAGGAAAAGCTCTCCGGGGATCCTGAACGCACAGAACCATACATCAGACATATCTGACCTGTCATGGAGTTTTCAGATGTACACAGTTGCTCTCGCAGCTTTTCCACGTCGTCTGGATGAACCTGTTCATACAAAGTGCTGCCAAACCACTCCGACTGAGGCTGGTTTAGCACAGGAGTCACAGAATCTGATACGTAGATCACTCTTCCCGTCTCAGCTGCAACTACAAACAGGAACCCATCTGCAGCCTCCAGGATAAGATGTTTCAGTTCCTTCCAAAGAAAGGATTTGATTAGAATGCCAGCAAGGAAAGGGAATTAAATATAACATCTGTCACTGTTACAGAATATTGTTTTCTTGTGATCTTAGTAGCTGATCAAAACCCAGACAGAAATTTTCACTGATGTAACAAAACAACCGAACTTGCAGCAAGGCATAAACTGCCCCTCTCAGTAACAAACAACATTTAGCTTTTTGTTATTGCCTTTCATCTGGTGATCTCCACGCACTTTAACAAAATAAACAACTAATACTCACTGCGTATTTTGTGATAGGCATCTAACATTAAAAAATAGAAAGATATTTCAGAGTACAAACAGAGGAAATGAACAGCTCTAACTCACAGCAAACTCATCCCTTAATTAAAGCTACTAAATAATTTAACTGGAAAGAAACCAATATGACTTTCCAGTTTGGTTCCCCCTGGCCCTGCTCAAGACAAGCTCTGTTTGTAAATTAAACAGTCACTGAATAAAAGGCAGAAAACATCACGGGAACAAGGAAAGAATCCCCAGCCTCGTCTTCCATTAGGGGGCCTGAGCCACTACACAAGAAGGTTCTATTGCTTTTTGCTTTCCTTTTCCAGCCTGTGAACATGAAGCCTCAGCATCACCCAGGAATTCTACCTCTCCTTAACAGAGCTTGAAAACCTCTCACAGCAAAGGATGACAACTACCACTCCAGCTCCTGAAAACAAGTGTGAACAGCCTTTGGTGGCTCCAGTGACCACCGGAGCTTGTAAAGACACCGCACCTGGAACTCAAACACAGAGCTCTGGACAACCTGAGTCCCACTCCAGGTGAGACAGCTCAGCAGGGCTAGTGTGCAAGTGGCAAATATTAGCTGATAAAGTGAGGATAAAAATCTGGCAAACTACTAAGAAATGGATAACTCATCTCAAGAAACACTCAGCAGACTGTCAATTTCTGCCGCTGTGTTACAGAGAAAGCACAGTGATCTTGAACCACTGACTGAACAAAAAACCTCACAGCACAGCTGGCCACACTATACTGAGGGTAATATAAGCAGTTTTGCACAAATTATTAAAAAAGATGAAAACAAACTCTGTAATTCTGCAAGATTTAAAAGAAAAAAAACCAAAGAAATTGCAATGAGAGGTGACTAGGGTGTGCCACCAGCAGAATGGCACAGTCCCTCCAGAAACACACTTCAGGAGAGCTGGAATAAGCAGTCGTGAGCACTGAGAGGTCAGCAGCAGCTGCTGTTTATCTAAGAAGAAGTACTGCCTCCAGCCATAACTTCCATGTGTAAGTGCTTAAATCGCTTCAGACCACAAAAATGAACATTACACCCATAGGACTTCAAAAACAATGGAGGTGGTAGGAATTTTCAATTTGAAATTTGCACTCAGTAAATACAGTTTTCCTTCAAGCACTGGGTGCATCTTCCTTCTTCCATCAAAAAATGCAACCAAGGAGGTACCTCAGCCAGTACAGATGGGATTCATCTCTGCCCAGTTCAGCTGCTGGGAATGCCAGCACTAAGACTAAACAATGTTTTTAACCTTCCTCTAATCCCCAGAGGGAGAGGCAGGTCTTTCCAGACTCATTTTTACTCATTTTAGAGAATCTTTGTTAGGATGGGAAGAACCCAGATCTGGAGGTGAAAATTCCTTTCTGCGAGGCAGAGAGTGACTTGCTCTTCAGATGGACAGGCCTCAATGACAAGAATGCCAATTTGCTTCTCCAAAGTGAAAGATCTGTCACAGTGTTAAGATCAAATCCAAACTGTCACAAAAACCAATCTGTATTCACACCTTGGATATGTAACTGGTACCAGCAGCTACACTACAGTGAAGGATCAAGGCTCTACTCCTCTCAACATTTCCTCATATCTTTTAAGACCAAAAAAAACAGAGAAAATCAGCATTTTTGTAAATTCTACCTGCTCTGTAAGAAAGGAAGGCTTGTAAGCTCCATCGGTAGATTTGTTTCCAGTGCCCCTCATGGATTTCATGTGGGAAACAGCCATCCGAAGAATGGTCAGCTTGTCAGGCTTACGAGCCAGGGCGCTGCACGTGGGCACCATGTCCGACAGCTCTGTGATGTACTGGGTCATCTTATTTCTCCTGCGCCTCTCGATCTCACTGTGATTCTCCCTGAGCATTTAAAGAAACACCAAAGCAACAGAAAAGAGACATGAGCGGCGTAAGAATCTGAATTGGAGGTAATGAATCATAATACTTCGTGCTTGTTTGGCTGTTTGCACCCCAGGAGAGCAAAGTGCTTTTACAAAGCCAACCACTGTTATCCCTCAGTTTACAGAAGGAAAATCCAGGCCACAGGCAGATAAATATGATTTGCCCATAGCTGTGAAAAGAACTCATATTTTTACTTATTGGCTTGTGGCCTTAATCTCTTAACCAGTTTAATCTCCTTTGCCTTAAGGACAAAAATGAAGTAGAAATAAGCGAGGAACTGACATCTGCCAACTCCAGTCAAACTCCCAAACTTGCTGTGATGCATCTCTCAGCTGCTTATAGAATGTGTCCTTTAGAGGAAACCTCTCACTAACAACTGGATCAGGTCAGCAGGAAGCTTCAGCACTGACTTATGGAAAAAAACCACTCAGTGACAACACAGATCCCAAACAATGCTGTTCGGAACATCCCACATCCCTGCAGGGAGTCACTACATGCCTGCAGGACCAGACTGCAGCACTGGGACGATATACGGGATAACAGTACGTACAAAAAAAAAATTCCCAATAAATAAATAAAATGAGTACAAAAGACAGCAAGTAAATATCTGGCTCATCAGACATAGACTGGAATTTATGTTCAGGGACAATTTAACACAGCAGGGAAGCAACAATGATAGTACTTGATGCTGCCCCAAGTTGGGCTGGGCTGCAATGTTCTCATCCTTTAGAGGAATCATATGGCTGAGGCGGTGAGTCAAATTTGAGAAATTCCAAAAGGGACACCCACCAAAATCTTTCACAAATAAAGATCTCAGAGTTCAGTTTTCCCATTCTGGAAATCGCCATTGCTTGATCAGCATTAAGGAATCACACCAATATACACATCTGAAATGGCCCAAATGGACCTAGAATGCTTCGGTGCCCAGCACTCATTCTTCTCATACTGTACCTGTCAGGTGGCAGCTAAATACAAGTACACGACAGGTAGATGATGCTTCAGTTGTCAAAGCAGCATCTTCCACTGATTTCAATGAGCTGTGCATGGCATTGTCTTGTGGGATCGCTGGCTGATCCAACAAGATGTGAGAGGTGATCGCTTGGAGAGTCCACCAGCATTGACTGATGTGATAACACAACATCAAAAGAAACTGCAACATTCTTTGGAGCTGACTGCTAGGAAGACTGACCACGAAAGCAGAAGCTGGGCTTGGCACACTTTCTGGATACTTTCAGGAATGAAGCCTTTTCTTAAAATGCAGGAAAGAATTGTATGCTGCTTCCTGAAACAGGGGAATGCACGGGCTTGCCCTGCTTTGGGTATCCTGCCCCTGCAATACAGGTGTTACATGCATGAGGCACTGTCTGCAGAAATACCACTTGTTAGGACTACATGCAGAGTTGTTACTCCTGTGCTTACTGTGTGAGAGGCAGAAATTCCAGCTGTGACAGCCCGTGGCTGCTCAGTAAATTACAGCCAAGCCTTGCCTGAGCACACTCTAACAGTGAACCTTTCATTTCACCTGGCTGAGGGACAGCCCTTGAGTGGGTCTGCACAGATGCAGGAGGAACAGGGCCTGTGGGCGCTGGATCACACACACACCACGCAGAAGAGCTGTGTGGCAGGGCACAGGTACACGGAGCACACATGTCAGCTGGCACATGCAGATAAATATGGACACGGGGAAGAAAAAAGCGTTTTTACATGATGAAAGCTTGCTCTAAGTTCAGCATTTTCACAGAAGCGGTGATTAAGAGAAAAGAGAGAGAGACAAAGAACAGACATTTTCAACATACATTTTACATTTATAAGTACATATCACATTGTCTACCACTCAAGTGTTTTAGTACTTCTGGACATTGGAAACAACCATTATAGAGAGTAAACAAACAGTCTGTAAAACTTCCTGAGAGAAAGAGAGTATCCCAACAGGCCATTTCACTTATGATTTTAAAAGCTAGAAACTAACAGCACGTTAATCTACTGGCTGTGAAAATGTTCAAGCAGACAGCACCCCAAAAGTTTCCGGAAACTAGTTCAAATTTAAATCCTTAAAAGAAAAAGAGGGGCTGTGCTCCCCTTCCAAAGTTTGTGTCCTAGGAACCCTGGCATTCATAAACTTGAACAGAATGATGTCCTAATTCTGTCATTTCTAAATTTGTTTTTATATGGAAATTAATTTTATATGAAAATTAATTTATATGGAAATTACGAAGGGACATTAAATTTTGAGATACTGGGGAACTGATCCAAAACCACTCAGAGTTTGTATTTCTGATTTTAAGCAGTTTTGGAACAGACAAAAGATCAGTATAAACAGCGTCATATAAAAGAAAAATCGGGGCAAACCATGTTTGACTTCCTTTTTTCCTACCTGTCCCTTCTGTGTCAGCAGTACTTTGATCATCGTGCCACCTAAATCAAAATAACCATCTCTCTAAGCTAAGGCACACGTACTGAGATTTTTTGGACACGAACATCCCCTCTTTTCTCTCAGCAGAAGAGCTCTACAGGACACGCCTACCTTGCAAACTTTTCCTTATCACCAGTGATTTGATCACCATCATACCTAGAAACAAAAGATAGTACATCAATCAACAAGGGTTATGCATTGCACGATAGCTAACACACAGCAGAAAGCAAAAAAATTCACAACTGCAAACCATTACAAAGAACAGCAAGAAGAACGAGGGAATGAGGATGATACAGCAAAGAAAACAGAGTCTGATGATACTTCCAAGCCATGCGGATTCAGAAGCTTCATTTGTATATTTAAAAAAATAGAAGACACATTTCGGTGGATTTAAGCAAACACTTTGACATACACTGATTTCTTGGGAAACTTAACAAGCAACACCAGTACAGAAAACACCAGTGAGCTTTTATCCACAACAGCCCATGAAATATTCATTGCTGTGCTGGAAGTGAACGGGCTGTATCTGTTCCAGCTTGCAACCACAGCTCCCTCCATTCAGCAGAGGGCACTGATGGTCTACAGATAACACGGGAGGGCAGAGACACGGCTGAAGGGCGATGCCTTATGCAAGGGAGCCTTCAGGAAAAAGTTCTGTAGGTACAGACACTGTACTGACTGTTGTGTAGGCTGGAGAAAGGCAGGCAGGTGAAACTGCTGGGTAAATAGAAGTGAAATTTAAACTGGCTTAATTCCCTAGAAGTAAACAGGTTCCTCATTCCTACACAAATCAACAGAAGTTGGATGCCCACCCAGGCATGTGTGGTGGTTGAGCAGCACCTTCATGGAAGAAATCCAGACCAATGGCACTTTTGTCCTGTGGGACTAAAGCTTCACTGTTTCTGAAGCATTGTCCCAAAGACAGGCAGCAATGTGACATTTCAGTAAAAAATTGCATGCTGCTTCTCCTTCCCTTTCCTAAAAAACACACTAAACATTTGAAGATAGGTTTTGCTAGCATGGTTACAGAAAGACTAATTTGTTTAAAACCAAACTGCCAGTTTCAAAACACAAAATGTATGTTTTGGAAAACACAAAAATAAGGTAATGGCTTTTCTAGAAGTGAAGAGTTTAACTGCTCAAGAACAGTTAAATGAGATTTTGTATTCGACTTACACCTTTCCAAAACGATGTAATTTATTACAACAGACAGCCTATGAAGGTCCCATGTATTAGCTAATAAAGTAATACAGCCTAAATAAGCATGTTTTCCCTCTTCTAACAAATCAATAATGATCTTTTTCTTTATTTCTGTCTGAAACGAATTTAAATTAATTTTAAGTAATCCACCTACACTAGCTCCTCATTCAAACACTGAAGACAAAGCTTAAGCAAGTCTGGAGCTGTATTTCTTCATGCTGTGTTTAACACCAACACCCTCAAAACATTCAAGCGACAACACCACCTTACTCCCCTTGACTCTGCCCAGAGAACAGACTTGAGTCCAAGTAATTTTCAGCCAAAAGACCAATTCAATGAGGAATGGGCTCGTTACGGGGGCAGCACATGCACAGGCTCCGTGTGAGGATGAGGTTAACAGTACGTACACCTGAGCTGAGCTGCAAGCCCTGAGCAGCAGAGAGTGTTGCCTCCCGTGGAGCACGGTGCTAACACCACTACTCCTGTGCTCCCAAGAGCCTGGGGCTTGTCTGCTTATCCTTCTCTGCTTGACTGGCCTGAAGATGTCATGGCCTCCAACTACTGGTTTTTCCCTTCCAGTCTCCCAGCTGACCTCTGCACACATGCTCCTTCAGGCACGTCAGTCAAAGCCAGCTGGGTTAGCTTCTACATCTGAACAGCAGTTCTTTGATAACCAAATAATTTTGACCAAAACAAGCTAGGAATAAGTCATGTGAGCAATGTGGAAATGGGAACAACTGGAGGAGGATGTCTGAGCACAGCCCTGGGTGTCTCTGCATGGTTTTTCTGTGCTGTCTAAAAACTGAACAATCTGAGGTCTGTATAGCACTTAAGATTTAAATATCAGGTTTTGATCTGACACCTAAAATCAACTGCGTCTTAGCACAGCACAGCATAGCATACCTCTCCATTAAAAGCAATGGAGTTACTGGCACAACACACCACCAAACTTTGAAAGGCCAAAACCAGAATGGGGAAGGACCAACACACGTGTACCAGTGTGCCCAGAAACCCTGATGCTTGCGCAGGCACAAATTAGGTCCCATTCCTCACAAACCTTGTTCTCTTAATGTGTCTTCTAGCAAATATTAGGACTAAGTCCTCAAATCACCAGTTTTAATACCAGGGACTGGAATAACCTTTCTGTAAATGACATCAACCAAACAGGAGTGCTGCTGGTCTTGTCCAGTAAATCATGATATGGTGTCACAGTGTATCTTCAGCACACTTCTCTTTGGGACTGACTGGGATAACCTTGTTAATAAACCCTACAGTGACAGCTGTGTTTCAACATGGCTGCTGCTACAGAGCTGCAATTACAATTTGGATAATCAGCAGTTACCCACAGGCTTCAAAGTACCTACACCCCTCACTGCAGCTGCTTGGTTTCTAATGAAAAAATGCAAACAGTGTGACCAGGAAAAAAAAAGGAAAAGTGAAAAAATGGCAATGAGGCTTTACTGTTTATTTCTAGCTTTGAGCATTCCATGTTAATTAACATCTTTTAGTCAATTTTTACTAATCGGTTACACCTAATGGTACGTAATGTAAAGCTCATTAACTTTAAAAAAAACAATCCACCTCTAGGATCTGTCAAACTGTCTTAACAAGCAATTAACATCTGAAAGAACTTAGAAACGAAATTTCATTTTCAGTGGCCGAAAGACAACTTCAGCAATGTCAAATAACCAAAGTTCATCTACAGCAGTTGAAATAATAAGCTAAAAATCACAAATTGTCTCATTTGATATAGCTGCAGAGTGAAATTGTGACACACGCACTTTGTAAGCCAATAACTACATTTGGCAGATTTTTGCCAGAATGCCTAATTTTCAGAGGAAGCTGACAAAAAGAGTAACTAGTATTTGGGTCATGTTGTTGGCAAGTTCTTCACCCATATTTATACTGTTTTTAAAACATCAGTAATGAGACAGCCGTCTTTCCCCACTGAAAGAAGACAGTGAATTGGCCAACTCTTTGTAAATGCTCACCTTGAAAATTTGCTGGGCCCCTCCCCATCTTCATCATCAAAGTCCATTCTGTAAAAGCAAGATTTCCAAATCAGCAATCAAGTCGTTGGCAGTGGTGGCACGGACATTCAAGCCAGCTGTTCTCAATGTTGTTGGATCTGTGCTTTGACTGGAGGTGTTAACGACTGAGGGTTCCAGTCCCGCTCACACTCTCCAGACCTAGGAGCAGCTCATTAGCAGATTTATGTCCCAGACCTTCTTAAGGCAGTGGAAGAGAGGAGCTCTTCCTTGGGCCAAATCCCAGCCCGCCACTTTGGCTCCTGCAGGGAGCCACAAAAAACAAGAACCTCTTTCCTCACTTCTTACACAGACAGACTAGGAAGATTATCTTCCTAATTTAGACATCTCAATTAGATTCCTATATTAGGCAGTGTTACTGTCTCATTCTCATAGATATTATCACTACAAAGTTATACAGTAGTATAATTTACAAAGCATTTTAGACATTTTTATACCTCTAAAAAGAGGTGGATAAATATATATATCCCCAATTATAAGGATGTAACTCTGCCATTAAAGTAGACAATCAAGCTGATATAAAAGTATTATATACAATTATTGTATTAGTGTATTTATTTTAATAAGAAAATACATTAGTATGATATACAGACCTTGATCAATCACTTCTAATTTGTGTAGATAGGAAATCATAGTTTTGTTTTGCAAGCATCTTCTCAGGTTTCTTTAACACTCTAAGCTTTCAGTGTAATAAAACTTCATACAATTACAGATTCCATGTCTCTAGCACTGTTCGTGTTAATAGGTATAAGTCCTATTAATGGCAAAACCCCTTCAAAATGACAATGATATTTATTTCAGTATTAAAAGAACTCCTACCAATTACAAATTGAGATTTTTATGTCCAGAGTGTGGGAACAAAGATGCAAAAACACTCTCTAAAACTACATCAGCACAGAGAAGCACGAGTGCCAGTCAGGCACTGCCTTCCTTCCTAAATTCTGATAACCAAGACAGACTGGCCCATAAAAGATGTGTCTGAGTCACAGCAACCTCTGTACAATTGGGATGAGGGCAGCAAGTCAGCACAGGAACTGGACATGGCATTAGAAAAGTTACAATAATATTTTCCAGATGGTAACAGTGATTATTCATTTCTGGAGGAAGCAAAGAGAAAACCATTTTCCCAAAAGAGCTTTAAGAAAAGCTGCGTATTTAAACTTGCTTAACTTTGATGCAATCATGATTTTCACCATAAATTACATCTTTGCTCACCTAATCACCACCAAATCAGGTTCCAAGGTCCGTGACTCCTCAGCTGCCTTGCGCAGAACGCCACCGACCCCCAGTGGCCAGTGCCCTCACCTCTGCCCCGGGGCTGCAGCTAAGGCAGGACCCAGCTGCTGCTGGCACCCCAAATGTGGCCTTCAGTGCTGGCACCAGCAGCCTGGATCCCCCCTGACCCGCAGCACACGCAGCACTCCCCGAAATTTAACACTTACACCCCACGGTCCAGCCCAGGGTCTCCTCTCACCTCCCCACACACACGGATGCGCCTGCAGGTGACTTTGCAGAACAAACTTCCCAGTTACTTTAACCGCAGTGCTTCTACCGGCACCGAAAATGCCAGAGTTCCAGGAGAGCTGTTTGTTTGCAAGTGGAGGGCAGCACTGGGGTGGCTCCACCCGAAGCCGCTCACAAAAGCATCACATCGGGCACATCCTTACTGGGTTTCACTGGCAGCTGAAACACATCTGAGAGAAACACCCAGTTTCAAACTGGGGGGAAAAGGGCTGCAGAAAAAAATTATGCACCTGTGGGGGAAAGCCTTTTCTTCAGGGATTTTATGAGACATTGCTTTAATCTGGGACATATTAATTTTGTAATTCTCTTCCTTCCCTCTCCAGTACTCTGAGATCTCATGCCTTGGTGGACAGGGTTCTATGATTTATTTAGCTTCCAGCCAAATACTCCAGCTGAGTGCTAAGGGATGGGTTTTCCCCAAAATCAAATATTAGCTGTACTGCATTTAGTCTAGTTTATTATTACTGGAATACAATGCAGAGAATTAGAGAAGATGATAGTAGTTTAAGGCTTGATCCTGCTGCCTGCACTGTGTCCCCACCTCTGAAGGAGTAAGGGGGACAAACACACCTATTTATTTAGGTGGTTGGATATCAGCTTCTCACTTTAGGAGATTCTTGATGGGTTAATATCCCCAGGTAACCCCTCCCACATTCACAGTGGGCTCATCACAGCAGAACCTGAATGCATAGGGTATAACATCAGTCTGCACCAGACCAAGTCTTTAAATAATGCCTTTGCTTTGTTAAACTACCCAAACCCCTTTATTCTACATGGAAATTGAACATAAATTTCATTAAAAATATCAATACTTTTAAAAAACGCACAGCAAATGGATCTCTGTCCCATCTTTGTTAACAAACACACTTCCTAATTTCACTGTGCAAAATGAAAAAACCCTTTGAAACATTAAAAAACTCCCCTCAGGTATAAAGGCATTGATTCCAGTGTCCTGCCTGATCCACCGTATCTGCTTTACAGGAAGGCAGAGGGAAAGACAGTGAATCAGTTGTAACCTTTAACAGAACACAGCAGAACACGTAAAAATAATATTCCATCAACCTCCTCATACCCTGACAGATAAGATCTGTTTAGATAGAATATACTGCACATTAGCAAAACAGTAGAAGCAGCCTCCAAGAAGACAAATGACATCATTTCAGAAGATTCAGAAAGACTATCTTTTATCTTCATTTAAAATTCCCATTAAAAAGAGGCTTTAAAAAAGAGCTGCACTATGCTCTTTTGTTTTGAAAGACAGCATAAATCTTGTTTTCCTCTTTCTTACTGTTCACATCAATCGTAAAAAGACCTGATGCATGACGTACTTATTAAAATGTATTTTCCTTAGAAGATGTGGGGTTACCATAAATACAGCGATAAATGTATTTTTTTAAAAATTTAATTATTCTCAATTAGAAACATTTTCATAAAAATCCCAACAAACCAAAACCAGAACACCTCCAACAAGGTGGACCTGCACAGGTTAAAAAAATTGACATGCGAGAGGATTTCAACACTACAACAAAATTAGTATGTAGAATTCCCAAGAAATGTCAAAAGATGCTTGCCATGATTACACAGTGTAGGAAGGGGGCAGGCAGGAATGGTCAGGAGCAAATGCAGCTGAGAAGCAGATGGGGATCTGTATTACAGCCTTTTATTCAGCACAATACTGGGGGGTAGAATGGTGGCATGAGGTCTCTTTTCCCCAGATCTTGATACAGTGAACGGAAACAAAACCAATGCAACTGAAACCAACTCATCAAAAAAACCCCAACCCTCCCTGCCCAAGTACAGAAAGCCCAGGAAGGTGAAAGAGCCCCTTATCCTCTAATACAGCAAAGCCAAAATTAAAAACACATTAAATAAAGAATTGAGAGTGCATTAATCTAAGGTAGTCATTGACCACGGCAGTGCATTATCTTCTGCTGTCACTTTTTCCCATGAAGTAGTTGGTACAATTTATAGAAAGGAAAAAATATTTTTCCAAGCTGTCAATGAAGCCAAATGCCGACACGGCAGAAACACTTTCTGGATATCCAATGAGTTTAAACTGATCTACATTCAAGTCCACACAGCAATTATTCTGCCAGCTTGCCTCAGCAATTATGAGAAAAGAAACAATTTTCAGAGATAACCAAAACTGGGAAAGCTGGCTGTGTACGCTAGCTCCACTCCTCTACGTTTGACACAAAACATTCACTTCCAAAATGCCCAAGGATTGAGGTGTACGAGGATGTATCAGCAGAACAGCAATGAAAGGACCAAGTGTTAGTTGCAACTTTGTTCAAAGAGAAGCTCAGAGGAATTAGACACAGCAGGCATTCTTTCCCTCAAGGTCTGAATACATACACACTGCACATTAACAAAGGAAGAAAAAAGCACTCTCAGCTCAGGCTTGGAGAAGGGTTGTTAGTTCAGAGCTATGGTGCACAGATGAAATACCATGATCTGGGTATAAAAGTGAATCTATACTAATTTAATCACTGAATTAACATGTTAAATACATTTAAAATAATTTGATTTTATGTTCTTCCCACCCTCCGCTCACTTCACCTTCTCACAAATAGACGACAGTATTTAAAATGCAACAGTTAAAGCATTTCAATTAGTATCAAGTCAGTATTTAATATAATCAGAATATTTCACAGTCAGCAGCATCAACCCTTGGCAACAGCGAATTGCAAACTGATATTCAGAGCTGACATGGTTTATGATCAAAAAAGAGATCAAATATCCTGTAACTCAAGTACAAAACCTTATCTGTGTTAGGTAGCAATGAAAAGATGTTAATGCTTTGTCTTTTCTTTCGAGTGCAAGTTTAAAAAGGTTTTCTCACTGAGCAGCTAGAAAATAAAAATGTGATGCCTGTCAAAAACAGACTTTAGGAGTTTCTCAAACCAATTTCATACAGTTAACTCAGCATAAGAAGGGCACTTAGTGAAGGGAGATATTCAAACTGTTCTGTTCAAAGGAACACCCTCAGAACAACCATCCGGAGCGTTCAGGTCAGCTCAGCTCCGCATTCGAGGCAAGGCCAATCCTCTCCCTTGTTAATTCACTCCAAGGTTGAGACTCCAGCACTGTTACTGGAGCAGACACAAAACTGGCAACACACCTTGGTGAACAATCCCTAGGGCAGCTCTTGCAAGGAATAATGTCTTCCTTAGGTGTTCGCCAGTGAAGGTTTTACTCACACTGTCGATCCTGTTAAGCCCTACCACTGTCTTATTCAGGGCTAAATATAAGACTAATCCATCTCTTTTGAAGACACTCTCAGGTCAGGTATCTCTGAGAAAGCATCACCCAAACACCATTATTATTTATGATCAACCTTTGATAATAACAGGGACACTGTCAACACTAGAGAGTAGGTTCCTGCTCTTCTCCAGCTTTTGCTCCACTTTTCTTCTAACACTGAGAATTACTATGAGTTGCCACAGAGCAATCTGATGTGGGAAACTACCCCTACACCACATCAACCTCTGAAGCTAGATAAAACAAATTTTCTTCTTCAGCAGAGCCCTCAAGCTTCTGATTTTGATTCAGGCCCTTCTCCCAGAAGACGACCGTGCTGCACTTCCAGTGAGACCTAGAATATCGTAGTCCACAACCTCTGAAGAATGAGTGCTCATGTCATTTCTGTACCTGGAACTATTAAGAAAATATCTTTAGCTAACAGGCCTCTCTTTAAGAGATTCCAAGTGTAACCTTCAGATGAAGCTGAGTAAGTCTGCATGTGCAATCTTGCTACCTTTATCATTGTGAGATTAAACAGATGTAGGCAATATGCATTCACTGTATCTACAGCAGCCACAGGATCCAAACTCCTTTCTGGATGCTTTGCCAAACCTGAAAGTCTTTTGAAACAAGCAAAACAAGCCATACACTTATCAGCAAGTTTGATCTTGCAGGAAGGACAGATGCATTGAAGAGAAAAACAAAACATCAGTGACTAATGTCATAATGCAGTTTACATAAATAACACATTACATAATAAATGTATGCATATATACAGGTAGATTTTGAGTTTTACAATACAAGTAATTTCCAGTTTTGGACCTGAAAAAAAAAAAAAAAA
>VYZQ01013903.1:0-18570 GCA_013400655.1 Mystacornis crossleyi | reverse complement strand
ATTAAAAAAAAAAAAAAAAAGACATGCTGGGTCAACAATCATAAAGATCATGTTTTCAGGCTTATCTAAACCCACATCCAAGATACACGTTAACACTGATGTTCACAGAAGTGTTTCAGCAGCAACAGGTGTTGGGAAACAAGCTGTTCTCTTTCTGAGATCGAATGTTCAAAGAGTGGACTTCCCTTCTGCCAACGAAAATAAAACAAGCGTTGCTTACTTTACCCAAAATTAAAACATGAACATGAGGGTATAATTCTCAGAAAGTAAAACAAGGTCAGGCTGAACATTCATGAAAATCATCTGTAACCATCAAGGCAGCGTTCTGAAAAAATTTCTTTAAAATCTTTAAAAGGTGTTCCTTAGTGTCAAATAGAAATTCTTTTTTTGCTGAAAAAAAAGCATGCAGTATTTCATTTGGAGGTTAGAAAGTTCCTAGAGATCTGCCAAAGAACACAGAAATGTTATTAGAACAAAACCCAGCACAACACTCGCAATCTTCAGTGACCATTCCTCCAGTTGGACAACACTTAACAGCTCTTGTCTTATCACTGTCATGTCTGGGAGCAGGCCAGATCCTGCCACAAATACTTATGTTCATCTTGGGGATCCCTGAGGAGCCACATTAATCCAGGAACAATGTCAGTGCTCAATGTAAAAGCTGAATTAGTCCCTCCATTTCTGTCCAGACCTAATTTCATTGCTGAACATTCCAAGTTTGGACATTACACTTTATTTCAGTGCCACACGTAGGTCAACCCCAAAATATTCAATGATGTTTCTGAAATAAAAGACAATCTGCAAATGCACATTAAAATACTGGAATTACAGGGATTTATTCCCCAAAAAATCCATGTTCATCTCAAACTGTTACACAGATCTGAAAAAGAAATAGCTGCTGTGCACTTCACAAAGCAAAGCACAAAGAGAAAGCTAAATGCTGCACAAGGATTCCACGAAAGTGCAGGAGAACACAAATCATGGCAAGAATCACTAAAAAGTGCAGCATGACAGGATGTACCCGGACTTCTCTTTTTTAGTAGACAATTATTAAACCACAGCTCTTAACTCCAAACTTTAAATCCTGAGCCCCACCCCAGATCCACTGCCTGATGCAGCTCCATCTTGTCTCTGACACAAATTTGGGACTTGCTGAGATTTCCCCCAGAGAAGGGCAGCTCTTTGGCCAGGTATCCCCACCGGGGGCATCACACAGCTCTGGAGATGGTGGCCCCTGCTCTGCTCCTCTCCACAAACCACAGCCATGCATCCTGCTGGGAAGCTTTGAAGTACAACCAGATGCTGTGCAGGACAAGACTTTTTAAGTCCATCTTATGAAAGGTCCTGTTAACTACACTATTTTCAGGCACTCCAGTAGCCCAGCTATACTGCCCTCGCCTAAATACAGCAGACACAGACAGGGCCAGGTTTAAACCCAAAGTCTACTGAAGAAATGCTTTTGCCGACTCCCAGACACTTGGAATCCCTGACGTTAACTGCAAGGACCAGTTCCAGGTTCGATATTCCATGTCAGGTACCACTGAGCATGCTCTCTGCAGGGCTCTTTTATCCTTCAGCATCTACTGTAATAAACAGGATTAAAGTCAGATACCAGCATCTGACTAAACGAGAGGAAATTCTACTTCTATCAATACAAACGCGACAGATTTCCAGCCACTAATCCATAGAACGACTGAGATGTCAATCACCTCCAAGTAAATGTGGATCTAAGGCTAAACACAGAATTATGAACGTGCCCAATCCCCTCAACAGCATCGTACACAGTGATTTCAAAATGTTCTTTTAAATACTCTAAGAAAGCAGATTTCAAAAACTTCTTCAGAAACTGTATTTTTCATTACCCTAAAGTCATACGGGAGTTAGATGCATCTCAGCTAAATGGTTTTGATTGCAGTCAATTGCAAAGGGGATTTTCTGCCTAGCACAGAGACATTTAAGAATAAACTATATCATAGCTCTTACTTTAGAAAATGCCAACAAAAATGCGAAACCATCATGTAAGTCAAAAATATTTCACAGAAACACTAATGTTAAAAATCTAGCTGTATATTTAGTCACTGCTTTTACGTGTTAACTACAGAGATTATAAAACAGAGCTCACTCTCAAAGAATATAACCCCCCCATTTTCATTGTTCCTGATAACTCTGTTAATACTGTTTTAGTTGCATTCCATTGCCAGACACTTTCAATAAACTCCACATCAAAAACATCTACTGTACAGAGAAGATATGCAGAAAAGCAAAAACATTCCTTTCCATGCTCTTGACAGAATTACAATTACAAATAAATTATAAAATATAAGAAATCCCACCTTTAAGGAAGACTCTTACAAAGATGCTATTTCTTTCCTGCGAACAAAACCTTCTTGGAGAGAAATTTTATCCGCATATAAGAAGAGTCAGAAACCTCTGGGAAGAAATGTAGCAGCATTGGTATTCTGCTCAGAAAATGTCATCACAGATCTGTTTACCTTAACTGTGGACCATGATTCAGCCGGTGACAACCGTCTTGCATACTGATCAATTTATTTGCAGCAAAATTACTAACATTTTCTACTTTAACCATTTAGGTTCTGGAAAGAGCTACTAAGAGAGGAATAATATAAAAATCCTGATTAACTAAAAACTTTCCCCTCCACCAAAAATGCCCTGTGCTTTGGGGTGTGTGCAGGGGGCCCACCCCTAACCCTGACGATAAATTAGGGCATATGGTGAGCAGTTACTACAGAAACGTTCTCTTGTTTAAAATGAAAATCAGAGCTTTATCCTCTGTCTGCATCACAGGTGAATGTTAAGCACGCTTGAACGGGGGGGAGATGATGCGATTGAGCTGCTCAGTTGAGGGGGCACGGTCTGCTCAGCACAGACAGGGACCAAGCTTTTAAGAGAGTGGCCTAAGTGGTGTTCCAGAGGCCAAATCCAGTTACCTTGCTCCCTGCCTGCTCGGCTGTGACTCCGGAGGAGAGGCCAGAGTCAGTGACACATGAAAGAAGTATCTACCATGCGCCCCATCAGGAGACTGGAAGAGCAACCTTTGAAAACTGGAAGATTTCAAAGTCAAAGAAGTGACATCCTCCATGGTGAAATCCTCCACCCTTGACTGTTGTGTTCACACGAGCCATCCATGTGGGATGCCCTGGGATCTCACTGCAATCCAGACCTTGCTGCGTGCCCCACAGTTCAACACCACCACGGGTATGTGCAAAAGAAGGTGGGATGCAGACACAGAACTGGAAGTAAACTGTGACAAAAGGGAGTTTTGGTCTGCTTTAGGGGAATTCTTGCTGCAAGTGCTCAGCTTGAGGGACAATGTGAGACCAATCACTCACTGCAGGATGAGCAGGCAGTGCTGAAATCCAGGATCCTCTGAAGCATCCAAAATTAGACATGCCATGCAGAAACCACAGTACCCAAAAACCCCACTGTGGAAACATCAATCTTATGATTTGTAAAATCAAAAAATTGTTTCATACATGACTACGTGATTTTGAATGCTATTTTGGCAGTACTTCTTACGTTTACTTCCAATTTTCATGTTAATCACCTTATTCATTCCAGTCATGCTGGTAATTCCATTCATCCATATCTACCCTGTGGACAAGGCACAAAAACTTCCAGAGACATCATGGAGTAAGGAAAGGATGTGGACCACACTCATATTCACTGCCTAAATGACCAACACAGACCAGATATGACTGAATAAACTCAGAATGCTCTTCAGCACAATGCAGAAGAAGACCTGGAGTCGCATCTCTGCACCTACTGCACACAATGTTATGGATTAAAAATTAAACCTGGAGCACAGACAGAAGATGCACTTTGCTACTTAAAGTTGGGCTGGGAAGAAGGGAAAGGGTAGCTGCTTCTTCATTCCTCCTATCTTCCTGACAAATGGCATGGCACCTATGCTTCTGCATTTTTCCCTGGCTATTTTTCCATTTCTTATTCATAACTCCTTGTTATCTCTTCTTGACCTATTCAGCCTCTGACTGAGGTGAACTATTTCTTGTACTCTCTTTAATAAGCCAATACATCCAACTGCTGACAAGTCCTGCCAAACCATGACCATTTCCCTCAAAAGAGGTTGCTGAAATTTAAAACAGGGAGCAAAGGTTAAAAAAGAAGCCTTAATGGCTCCTGTTCTGAAAGCATGTCTCTAGTCTTGGAAAACAATAAACCCTCTCAGAATCAAAACAAGGCTCGTACCTGCACTGCAGAATGAACGTGAAAACTGACCTGAACCTAAGCACCTGGCCTGCCTCTAAAATTTGATAATCTCTCCCACTGCAGATCTGGGGGCTTTAGCTCAAGCAGAAGAGCACCCAGGTCTCCACCATGATTATGATGGATTGACACACTAGGAGAAAAGTACTTCTCACATCCAAAGTCTGGAAGTGCAGGAAGGAGTGAGCCAGAAGCAAATCCAAGGACCTGGGGTAGACTCACGCTGAAAACACAACCTGAGCCTCCAACACTTGGCAAGTGTCTCAGGTATAAATAGTTACAAGTGGGAAAGTGCACATGCAAATCGGGCAGGGAAGTAGGGCAGCTGCTGTAAAAGGCCAGTTTACAGAGAGGATGAAAATCTGACTTTGAAAGGCTTTTCAGGAAGTTTCAGGATTGATGTAAACATTATTAAAAGAGAGGCGGGTGCTTAGCTTACATGAAGGGTCACAGTAAAACAGCAGACAACAGCAGCAGGGCCATTTAAGGTGTCTGAATGTGACCCTACCTGGTCTTCGGCCATTATATACATGATAATGCACTCATACAACATAATTCCACACTTAAATATCTCTGCATTAATTTGCCCTGGTTTTATTGACATCATTTTGGCTGACATTAATGACATGTGGCAAAAGTACTAAGCAAATCACCAAAAAACAAGGCTCCCCAAACTATGCATCATTTCCATTTGAAATGAATGGTGGTTCTCCCTCCTCCTCTGACATTTTGTATTTGCCAAAAGTAACTGCATAATTATAAGCTATGTGCAAGAAACAGAAGGTAACATTCAATGTTATTTTCCATACTTTTTACTTAGCATCTGACCTAACAAATAGCATATATGGCGGTTCTGTTATGCACAACTGCCCACAGCTGACCCATTGATGAACTCACAAAAACTGTGCAAGCACACACTCAGCCTGGGCAAACAAGCATCAGGAAAAAATAATAAACTCTAATGACTTTAAGTTTCTCGGAGACAGATCTTGCTCAGTCCATTAATTCTTCATTTAACAAGACTGTTTCATTTAGTTTGTTTGGGTTGGCATTCAATTAGAAATTCATGTACAGAACAATTTTTCCCCCTTTTAAAACAGAACACTTGCTGTATTTCATCCAGTAAAACATCGGGAGGTAAAGTGGAAGCTGCAAGACCAGCTAAAGCTACACTAAAGCCAGGCACAGTAATCCTGAATTAGGCAAAACACCTGCACGTGGCCCTGTCCACAGGATTATCACTAATTGTTAAAAGGGCCTGCTAGAATTTGTTGCTCAGTAAATAAGCGAAGAGAACAAATTGAGTTACCCAGTTGGCAGGTGCAAGTTAAAAATAAAATAACCCACACGGCCATACTATCAGCTTTACTGTGATTTCAGCTGTGGATGCATTTTGTCCTATCTGCCTCTACATTCTTAACATTTATTGAGATTGGACTTCTGTCTACATAGAAAGAAAAGCCCTCTCATCCAACCACTTCTCATCTCATCTCCTGCCCTGCAGACCATCAAGTCTCTAGCTGGCCACCCTCTTGACTATATACATATAGATAAAAACCAGAAGAGTTAAGTCTGGATTCCTTCTCCCACTGCTCTGCTTGTCCCCTCTTGGGAGTCAGCCCAAGCCAGTCCACTCTTCAAAGGCAATGACAAACTGTCTCAGCCACCGTCACACCGTCCCACAACTTCTCCCTTCTCATCTTTCTTACCTTCCCACATCCTTAGTGTTTTTGCCACTTTTGCCAAGCTTTCCTGACCAATCGCAGCTATCTCTGGATGCCCCAAACTCCCCGCAATGGGCATTTTTGGACACCAAAAAGGTATATGGTTTTTATATAGAGCCTATCCAAAACTGTGGAAAAGAAATTCACTGAGCTCTATAAATCAAACAGCATGCCTGGCTTTAGAAACCTCTGAGTCACATGGCTGGAGGGTGGGACAGTAGCCACACACCCTTATTCTGATTTTATACTCCTTCAAGCACCTGCTTCTGGTCAGTGTTAGAAAAGATACGCTGGGCTTGAAAAATTTTACTTTCAGGACAAGACAGCATGTTTGTACACCAGGAGCAGCACACAGAGCATTTCTTAGGTGTGTTTCTTCTACAAAGGTAAGAAAGATAGGAAATTAGCCAATTACTGCTATTACTTTATTCCATTAACAATTAAATCAAGCATTTTCCGTTGTATGCCCTTGCTCTGGATCACCAATTATTAGTTTTATACCACCACTGCAATTTGTTCTTTCCTAAACTCATCTTGTTTCCTTTCCCTCTTCTGTAATAGTCAAAAAAATATTTTTAAGCAAATTTCCTTTTATAAATTCCTATGTAGCTGTTTTATGATAAAGAAATAATAACAACAGTAACTGCTCAATAGTTTATCTGCACTATGTCATCATTTGATTTTGTTCATTCATCTTCAAACTATTTCTTTTAAAATAATATTTCCCCAATCTTCTATCAAGTAGTCTGGCTTCTTACTATCTATCTAACAATTATTTTCCAGCAATAGAAGCTGGTTGAGATTTCAAACAGTTTCAGTGCTTGATCACAAATCTATTTTGTTCATGTACAAGTTCAGCTGCTAATTTGTGGAAATTATTTTGAAACAGCGATTAAAACACTTGCAATGGTACACATTAAAAAAAAAACCCCACTGAGATCAATACTGTGGTTCTCCAGAGCTTACATCATAACAAGATGACAGCACTCTAAACTCCTATCAGCTACATAAAACATAGTCAATAGCTGTATAAATACAAAGAAATAAAGCTAATTGGTAATAAATCTGTCTAGAATGTTCACCAAAATGGATTTTAACTAAATGCAGATCAGGGGCAGCCTAGCTTTCTCACAAGTCCAATGTCTTCTCTCAACTATTTCATTTTTTCCTCTACCCAGAAACGCACAGAATTCACAGGAAAGTCATTGCCAACATCACTTGCCCATATTTTCTGTTAATTACAGGAGAAATCAGCTATCAGATTTCATGAGCATGCGAGGCAGTATTTATGACTATAACTTTTGGTTCACATTCGAAGAAATTTGACACGATATTTCTTAAATAATGAGCAGAAATGTTCATGTGAATTAATAAATTCTTGGTCCCCTCATATAATTGTTTCATAAAAATATTCTTATGACACATTTTCACCGAGAAAGAATTCTAAGTTCACAGGTGCAAGTGGTTACACAATTTATCCCAAATGTAGAAATTTGAAAACCCACGGAGCCAGACCAAAACAGAAGCGTTACCCTGCCCCTGACCTGCCCACTACAACAGGAGGAATCTTCTCTGCAGTCACTTTATGGAGCCAAGGAGGGGCTGGCAAGGAACACCAGGAAGGATCTGGACATCCTTTTCCCAGGCGACTGTCAAACTCCATCGCACCAAACCCAGCACTGCTGCTCTGGAGGTGGCCCACGAGCTGCCCCGCAAGCCACTGACCACGCTGGGGTCACAGCCCTGAGGTCTCTGTGGTGTTCCCACATCCCAAGACATTCACGCCCCACCAGCTGCAGAAAGCTCGGGAACAACACAGTGGAACAACACAGTCCAACTCCAAAGATGCAAACTGAGGACCACTCGGATTCAAGTTATTCATTGAAAATTACTGACTCGTGTCCTTCAAACGCCTTTATTATTTATTACAAGGGTTTTTAAGTGTGCCTCAGAAGGGTATGTTAATTTCAAATTTCATTCAGGACAGCAACTTGCATTACCAAATACTTAATTATCAGTAAATTTACAGTGTCCTTGGGCTCTGTTGGGTAATCAGAATGCTATTGTTTTCATTAAACAGCATTCTATTGATAGCACTAATGACTTCAGTTCTGCTTGATCAACAAGCAAATGATGCTTATTTGATGTTATGATAATTAATTGGCCTTTCAGGTGTTTTCACACCCCAATTCATTACTAAGAATAAGAATTTTTATGTGAAACATCTTAAAAAGAATATCAGTACTTGTCAAAAACACATTCTAAAAATAGGGTGTGGTTTAGTAATTCTTCCTTTTTCACGATTTCTAATACAACATTCTCTGTCTAAAAACTGCAGGGGAAAAAAAGCACATTTAACTCCATTTCAAAAACCCAGGCTGAGCCTGAGCTTTGTAAATATTCAGTTCATTTTACACCGGTCTGACATTCCAGTAAGTCTAAGGAGATTTTCTGATTAAAATTTCTTTTGTTTTCTCTCCTCCAAACACTGAAGAAAACAGCCAACCTCACTTTCCCGTAGTAGCAAGAAGGATCAAAAAATATGACTCAAATGGGGTGTACAGGTGAACAGGCTGCTTGTGCAATCCAGCCATTACTTCTCCAAGCGCCACACCTGGTTTATGAAATACTGCAGTCCAGCCCTCAGACCATGGAGGAGTGCTGTGGATAAGAAAATTCCCGATTCAAATCGAACGGCACCTTGAAAAGCCACCTGGGAAGAGTGCACCAGCCTTGCCACAATGTTCATCTGGAACCTGTCACCCATCCAGACGTGTCCAGTTTAACCTCCTAACACGGACAACCTTCAGAACATCTTCCCGTGTCTCAACAAATCTCATATACCAACAGTTACCCTCCTCTTTGCAGATGAGTTTCCCAAACCCTGAATTATCCTGCAAGCAAAAAAACCCCAACATTTCAAATAAAGGTCTTAGGGATTTTTCTGCTTCTCACTGCTCCTTCACTTCACTAAATGCTTTTTAGAACATTCTTCCCGTTAGGTAATTTCACATATTATATCTTTCATGTCTGCAAATAACAAAACAAAACAAAACAAAAAAGTTCACAAGCTTTTGGGTGCTCAAAGGTTAAGTGTATTTGCTGTTGTTCCTGTTACTTTTTAGAATTTTTCGTCCCCACAAATGTTCCACATGGCACACCCCAATGTTATGGCATAAGGGAAACCTTCACGAGCATGTAGAAAATACAAAATACTACTGAGGTCTGCTGAAGAATATTCCTTAGTGTTACTTTAGGTTTCCTACTCTCCCAAGAATTTGTCATGAATTTTTGGAACACTTCTTTTTCTGCTTAACTTCTTCCCAGAGCTACTTCCTGACCATATTTTATAAAATTGTACCTCATACTATGCTTTTTAAAATGCACAGTTTTAAAACGAGAGAGAAAATGCTGTTTCCTGGTAGGCTGTGCTAGACTTTCTGCAGTGATCAGCTGTAATGGCCATGCTCTTACTTGCTTTTTCAGAGTTACAGAATAAAAGATTCACTGGACGTTCTACCAGTGAACTACTAAACGGAAAAAAAAAGCATATAACAACAAAGCATTGTTTTTCTATGTCCCCATATTCATATTAAACATGATTTGACATCCATTACAAGCCACTTGTTCCCAAAAGCATACAGATAGTTCTGTGGATATTTCAAATGCAGAAGTGAAGAATGATACTGACAAAAAACTTCACTGTAAACAAACTGGATGTTTGTCAAAAAACAAGCTGATTGTTTGTCTGTAAATATTGACCAAACTAAGGTTTTAGCTTTGCTATTTGCTGACTGAAGAGCAGCACAGGCAAGTACACAGGACACACAAGATTAGTCTGAATTCCCAACTTGGCAATCAGGTTCCAGCTACTACAGGGACTCCACGCAGCAAAGCAAACAACCAGTGGCAGCCACATGCATTCACCAAGAAATCACTACAAATATTTTATCTTTACATTTCAACATTAGAAAGAATCATGATTTGAGTCCTGAAAATGTATTTATTCCCAGGGATAGCTCATTGATTTGATTTAAAGAGCAGTTTGAGTTTACCCACTAACCAAATACCCACACGTAATACATTTTCCTACTTTTTAACTGGCAAAAGCACAATGAACACTCGCAAACTAGCTCATTATTTTCATTCAGTGCAACTGCGTTTTCATATAGTTTGATCATCTCTTTGGTGTATGAAGCAATGTACATTTTTCTCTCAATACAAACTGTAACTGGATGAGAATAAACTAATGCATTTTTAAAGGCAAATTTAAGCGTCAAAAGCAACCATAAGACAAGACATAAGTTGTAAAACCGATATTAATACTTCAAAGCCAGGTGGATTGTTGCTAGTTCAGCACTGAAATAACTATCTATCGTGCACATTCTGCCTTAAGACACTTAAAAAGCACATTATCCAAATATCCTACCTACTCTGTAAAGAAAATACAAACTAATGGTTATTCATGTGCCCGGAATAAATAGTAACTGCTGCTTCCAGAAAGAAAGAAGCTGTATATTTTTCTTTCCTCTCTCTGTTGCTTCCCAAAAGGAGAAAATTTTTTTGCTAATCCAACATAAACACAGTTGCAATAAAAGTCTATTAATAAAACATGATCAATTAGTACATCACAATGAAACACATTCTCTGCTTGTTCCAGCATAGGCATTTTACACTCTCTTACAAATATGTCATTCTTACAAAAGACACACATGAAAAAAATATTTCAAATGACGCAGTCTTATAAACAGGATTTGCAAACTGGTGGTAAGATAAATAAAAATGGAAGTCAGATGATTTAATTGTGGCGTGTGACTGCTATTTGTCAGAGATTCAGTAGAAAGCCTGTAATAAACCTGAGCCCTGTCCAGTGCCTGTACCACGAGCCTACCTTCTTGCCCGGGTCAGCTCTCAGACATGGGACAGCCAGCCATACACGAGGAATATGCAGCCAGCGTGCAACAGACAGGAATTCTCCTGCGCAGCGACACTTTACCGGTCTCTGAAATTCTTATTCATAATTGCCATATCCATTTTAAATTTAGCAATGACGAAAGAGTATTTTGTCCTTAGGACCCTGCTGGAAAACCAACAGAGGGGCGTAGGTGGAGACACAATGAGCTGCGGAGCCGAACTCGGATACAGCATCCTGAACCTCCACACGTAACACTCAGAGATGGAGCCAAGGCTCCTCAAACCCCGAACCATTTACCACATGCATGCCCTTCCTGGAGCACAGCGAGGATTGGCATGCTGCCTGTGCCTCACTCACTTCTGCCAAGGGCAGAGAGACTTCTGCACATCAGTAGATGAGGCAGAACCAATTCCTTAATGTCATATCAACCTCTTCATCAAAGCCGTCAGATACTACTTAAGAGAAGGAATAAAGAGGCATGTGCCAGCTATGAGACTAATGAATAGCTTTCCTCCAGCAAAACATAATTCAGCATGAACTCCACGTTACTGTTCTTTCCACCCACTCACACATCTCCAGCTGATACTACTCAACCAAAATGCCGACAAGTAAAACCACACACCTTTTAATTCAGCACTAGGATTTCATTTTACAGTGCCATCCTACAGCTGCCTAACCTCAAACATTATTTACATGCCTCCTTTTTTTTACAACATGCATGTAACCTGGAGGGAGAAACACAAGTGACAAAAGAGAACACTCCGGAGAGCAAAGATATTGAGATTGGCAGCTTTAAGTAGAACATTACAGACCATTATAAAGCCTCAGTCCCATTTACAGTTCAGAACTGAAGAGTTCTGAAGCAGAAGGACACCGCTAAAACAAAGTATGATTAAGCCCTGAGTCAGGAAACAGTTTGGAAACGTATAATGTTAGCTTGTCTGAAGAGTGAAAGAGTATCAAGACACATCTAAGCAAAGGAGTAATAAATCTCAGAAAGGCACATGTTCATTGGGTGTATCAGGAAGAGATCAGAGAGTACAGAAAGTCCAGGAACACTTGGGTTTTATTTAGAAGAAAAACAACCCAACATCTGTGATCATTCAAGAACCAAATCTCAAATATGAATAAACTACAAGGAGCCCAAAGACTCATTAACACCCAAGTACTTCACAGCGATCATCAACAACAAAGGAAGAAAATTCCCTATTGCTCTTTTATTCTGTAAGTACCCACAATGGAAATTTTATACTTAATTTTGAAGTTTCTGTAATGGGCTGTTTTTGATAGGGGTTCCATGTAGTCTGATCTAGAACGTTTTGCTCTTAGTGAACATCCAGTTCCAGAGAAATAGTTTCATTTGTACCAACCCTAACCCATAGATGTCAGGGAATCTACAGACACATTACACACATTTTTAAGGACTTGGTTTGGAAAACTGGGAAATTTGGATTCCGTATGCCTCAACACACAGCATTTGGGGAAGCTTGTTATGTTCACTTAAGACATTCTGAATTCCAGCAGTCCACTGTCCCCTTTGCTGGCAGTGCAGTTAGAAAGTATTCTTATTTTTCAGGCCTCATAAGAGAGTTTGAAAATGCTTCTGTACTTTTCTTAGTGATGGTTCATTTACTTTAATTTCAACAATGAAAATGCATATTTCAAACCCTCAGTGGTAAGCAAAAATATACTGCAATTACTGTTCCCACAAACCTGATTGCACAGCAAAACAAACTTATTTTCTTTTTTCCATAAACCAGAAATATTGCCTATTTTAGAGGAAAACATAAAAAAATTAGCAGAGGAACTCTTATCTCTGAAACACTGAAATCTTTACGTAGCTCCAATAATTTGCCATTATATTCCTCCACTGAAAATCTCATTAAACTAAAGAGAAGCTTTTATTATACGGCCTTGTTTTCTACTGGTCAAAACACTGCTTATTACAGAAAGTGCAGAACATTTTCAGGGTGAGACACCTATATGCACATGGCCAGGGTATCTCTTAAAGATGCTTTACAAAAAAAAAATCAAAACCAAGGAAAACATTGGTGTCCTCACATACTACGACATGAACATGACTCACAGGACCAGACAACAGACCGACCAGTTTTTTCCCAAACCTTCTCAAAGGGCAGCCTCCATGGACTGATGCTAAATGAGCCACCTCTCAGTGCCTGGGAACACAAGAATTCAGCATTTCAAACTAAGCTTTTCTAGCTACCACTACTTTATCAGTGTTTAAAGCTCGGCTCAAAATTGAGCTAGGAACTTGGCTAGCAACTTCACTGGACACAACGCAATGGAAATCCGGCTCACCCACGGCCCTGCAGTACCAACAGCAATACTTTCATCCATGAAAGGATGGAACGGTAGCTAGAGCCTTTTAATAGCTAATTTTATGGCTATAATCCACTTCCCACAGCTACTGCTCCAATCAGCACCTCATTTCAGGGGCTGACTTCTGCCACGTGTTGAGGGTCACTGCGTGCCGGCCTGATTAACCACTCTCCGTGTGGCAGAAGCTCAGCAAATTAAAATACCAGCCTCACAGTCACAAGCTGGTCACAGCTAACTTGCCACACAACTTTAGCAGCCTGCCCCTCTTCAGGACACTACTGAACGACTTGCAGACACACCAGATGCAGCCTGTTTTTACTTATTGCAGTAGTACGTGAAGATTGGGGACGCACCCTGCAAAGCGCAGTCCAGAAAACAGGAGACAATCTCTGTTCTCAAAAGAATTAAACAGTAAATTGAGTAAGATCTGAGACTACTGCTGTGATCTATTCATAAGAAGTTACTTTAACTCTTCTTGCACTCAAAATAATCAATTCTATCCCAAGTTTTAGAAGCATTTCCAGTTCAGTTTGAATTTTCCATCCAGATATTACAAGCAATACAGTTTTAAAATATATGCATTTCAAGGGTATTTAACAGCACGCAGATGTCCACCTACCTTCACTAACGGAAAGAATCAGCAGTAACAAGTTCCTAAAATTACCTACTTGCATGGAATTGTGTTCTGGATTAGTACTCGGAAAGTATTAGAGAGCATTTTTCAAAATCAGGCCTGCAGGTTCCTCAGAAACAAGTTTTGCTTTTACCTCTAAGGAATACAAATATGCAGTGTTTTTGTTCTTTGCAGCTCAGTGATTTACTGGCATGCCTCTTCCCATAAAATATTTGCATATATCTGAGAGTCAAACTGTTCTGATACATTCTGTGTTTGCCAGGAAGTGAACGCTTCAGTTCAGTGTAACTGAACATTTAAAGAACGACAGGCACCAGGACAAATGGCAGCGTAATTAACATACCAATGAAGAGCCAGTTGTTAATTACTATCCATTTTAGGCATTTTGTATGAGCAACTTACCTGAAAAGCCTTTCCATCTGCATGCTGGCAAAGCCAGTAATTAAACAATTCAACACCCCTTTTGCTTGATTAGAGAAAAAATTACAATTATTTTATATTATTCTACTTGTCACACGCAGTTGACATTTAGATGAGAAAAACCTGCAGCAGCCCAGATCTAAGCATCTGAAATGAATACTGTGAGCTGTCCTTGAACAAAACAGCAACACATACACACCCAGGGCAGATGCGAGCTGATAGAGGCTCCTAATCCCAGTACCTGCTGGGCTGCAGGGAAGGCAGCAGTGCTGCTACTTATAACAGAAAAAGTACCACTTTTCTCTAAGGGGGACTTCAGATGCTCCCTGCGGAACGGAATCTGAATTTATAAGCTGTTGAAAGACTCGGGAGTAGCACCAGCACAATGCCAGGATTCATTTACATTTCAACAACACTAACTGAGAAGTCAACACAAAGCTCAGCGCAGCTCCGCAGAGAAAATACAGTAGTTTCAGGAGCTGTGAGAGAGGTAGAGGCACCTAAGTGTGAAAAGCAGGATTGAATCCATGGGACAGAAACACTAAAGATAAGCAAAATGGAAACAAACGCTGGCAAAAAAGAGAGGGGAAACAGAAAGTTTAGAAACATTCATCAATATGTAGAGTATCCAAAACAAAGGATTTCTCTTTCTCCCTGTGCAGATGGCTTTGCTCAAGGAAGACCAGCGTGCTTTGGGTACAAAAAAAAAGGAAATTGCATCTATCTTGAAAACAGCTTCTAATTCATTACACATCGCATGACTACAGCCATTAATCCATGTAAACAATAAAACTGAGCTCCATTTGAAATTTTAACCATCCAAAATAAACTCTGAATCAGCTCTTGCTAAAAAAATCATCATTCCCCATTTCATCCTGCATTTTCAAACCATGTAATTTCTGCACATTAAAAGCCAGATCTTGCCAAAATCCTGTAAGGTTTTGTGACAAAGTAGTCTTCCTGGAACAGACATAAAGTGCGTGGTCCATGGGGGTTTATTCAATCTATTAATTTTCATGTGGATTTTTACTTGAAACAATGGAAGACAATGAATGATATTTTCTGAAGATTCTTCATTAATAACAACGTGCATCTATCTCACTTGGGTTGTAATCAGAAGGTAAATAAAATGTACAAATGCAGCCGCATAAAATTTTTCTTTTCCTCACTTGACAGAATGATTGATACAGATGGGGTGACAGGAAATGCTTTAGAGCTGAACAAAGGGAACACTGTTAGCAAGAAGTAAACTGTACCAATGGTTTACAGAGCAAGCACCCACCCACGATTTCTGGAATGTCCCTTTTTTTTGCCTGTGCCGTCCAGCAAATGTAATTTTTTGCACGAAATATGTTACAGAATGGTGAAGGAGCACCTCTGACTCCACAGACTTCTTTCTCACATAACCTTTTTTGAGCACAACCCTCCAGCCAGAGAAGTAGGTTGGGTTGGTATCTGCACACTTCTGCACCCAGGGCAGCATCTCTGCTCTCCCCAGAGCTGGCGAGACAGAACAGCTCATCCTGAGCTGATTCATCCATCTCTAAATACTGCTGGCCAGCCAAAGACACTTTGCTATACATAGACTGGAAAATCTGCCAGAGATCTGCAACAAGAGCCGCAATCCAAATTCCCATCTCTCAAACTCAAGACTCCTCTTTCTCTTTTCTACTGCAAATTTTAATAACATTGTAATTTCTGCAGGTAGCACTGAATTAACACATTTTCCATTCTTGCTTGTCAGTTATGAAGCAGTAAGCCCCCCAAAATTACTCTGAACGACACACATATCTGATCTTCACAACCATTTAAGCATAATCTCTGAATACATCTTCATAATGACAGCCCCATTTCTGTCCTCTTAATAACAATAATCACTACATCAACAGGGTTATTTTGCCTTGACTATTTTGAAAAGGCTGGGTTTTTTTTCTTTTCTACCTAATATCTATTGCAATTTTCCTTACTGCTAAGAAATATCAGCAGCACCATATGGTATTACAGAAATCAGCAATATCTCTTTTGTTTCGCGTTTTTATTAGAGGCATGGGGAAACATCACGTTATTGAAAAAAACATTTGGAACTAACCACAAGCTACATATGCAAATTTGAAATAACTATTTTGTGACAGAAGAGATGAAATCCTATACCTATATATTAGAAATATGAAAATAATGACATTTCTTCAATGCCAATTACTGCTCAGTACACAGTCCTGAAGGACAAAACATTATCACAGAACAGTTCAAGAGGCACTGGCATCTCATACCACAGTTTGACTGAATTAAGGACCAATTCTGCAGTACAAGAGCGATGAAAACACAAGAAGATCTGCAATGTAAACCTCCCATATGCTAATGAGTGTTCTAATTCTGAAAACTTTTTTTTTTTAAATTTATCTTAGAATGACAACTACTTTTTGCATACCAGAAACATCAGAGCTCATTATAACCTCCATCACTACAACACTCCATTTACTCCCCAGGATGCTGTTAAATTGACTTTTTAGTTTACTGGATAGTCTGTATTGTAATGAAGGGCAGACCGGCAGCAATAAAACAACTTCTGGGCTTTGAGTTGAATGATTCTGAAATCTAAAACACTGAAGTAGATTCTTTTTTTTTTAAATCATCAATTTCAAAGCTGTATGAAATCTAAAGAAAAGCATGGCCAGATTGTCAGAAAGCCAGTTCCTTTCCGGAGTATGGACTGGGCAGCATCAAAAAAATTCTACCACAGCACTTAATATGTTACCAACTTCAGCCCAAATGTAAGACTGGGTAACAAATTATTTGGTTCTCAGAATACCTAGTTCAAATAGGAGAATGATTTAACTCCACTTAACTCCCAAGTCAAACAAACACATAAAAACCAAAACCACCTCCCAGAACCCAATGCAGTTGCCTAAACCAAGAGCCCAGATGCAGAGCTGAATTACAAGTCTTCACGAATAAGACAGAAAACTTGCTGTTAACTCATTACAAACCTTCTGTCTAGGGGCACCTCACTGAACTGAAAGGATGCCAACAGTTCATTTCCCATCACCTGACCATGGCAGAAAGTTGAGCCAGACTGGAACTCACCACCCAAAACCGGGTAATGTCTCAGGGAAAAACATGCCTAAACCCATTAAAAGCTTTATGTTTTCATCTCACCCTGGCTAATACAAGAATCACCACTCCATGCATCTCACTCAAGTTAAGTAAAATCTGAACCCAAAGTAGCAACAGTTACGGACAAAGTTTGCATTCCAAAAATAATACATTTAAAACAGACGTGGCACTAAGTTACTCTGCTGCAAGCAGTAATTTACGAAATGCTTGTTACACCTCCACAGTTTTTTTGTTCTTAAATCCCATTTAATATGCCAATCTTATTTCAGGAGGAAATAAATTAACTGTGATGCTTTGTGCCAATGCAGATGAGCTTCCCACACAACTGTATTGTGTTTCACACTTCAGTTCCTCATCCAGAGTACGAGAAACCAACAGAGCACTCCCAACCAGGCCCGTTCCCAAGGCGGAGCGTGCAGCAGGACGAAGCAGCTTATCCCACCCAGCCCCTCAGCTGTGTCAGGGCCATGTCCAGCTGCAGCACTGCACAAACACCTTCACCAAAAAGAACCACCAGTGTAGATCTAACGCAGCCCAGGAAGCCCACAGAGGCAGCCTTACCCACACCGCAAATTCAGTCCCTGACACTGCAGTTCCCGTGAGCCCCAGGAGGGAAAGGATGAAAACTGCTCCTATGAACTTCCCTAACTCGAACTCTCCATTAAAAAGAGACCAGCGGAAAACGGATAAATCTGTATCTAACACAAGAGAGAAGATGCTGCCAAGGAGCAGTGCATGGTTCTGCAGCAGGAGATCCCACAGTGGTAACCTTCACGTGGTTAGAGAACAGCCAGCTTTTCTCTCTCTGCTAATCCCCATTCCACTATCTAGAATATGACTAAAACCACATGTATTTGTATTGTGGTAGCTGCAAGTTAATGTCCTGCCTAAATTACCAACTGTTATTAGAACCCCAGACAATTGCTTAATAAAAATTTAATCATATTGTAATTTCTAATCATCATTAAAGATGCTTAATAAGTTAATCTCTCTATTGTGCTCCCCTAACACTGCAGATCAGAAAGTCAACTGGCACAAGGTGGCACAGCTTCACCAATACTAACAGGGCTACTTTCATGTTACTCCAGCTGAGGATCTGTCCCCAAGAGAAAACAACAGGATTAAAATCATTCCGCCACAGATTTTGACTGTTTCTCTGCACTGCTTTGCAGTTACTT
>VYZQ01013902.1:4198-14827 GCA_013400655.1 Mystacornis crossleyi | reverse complement strand
TTAATTCTTCCTTTGTGTTCATTTTGTTCAGCCCAGCCTCTTAATACAAGGTTTAGTGTCTCAGGAAAAATAGCATTTTTCCTTCATTTTTGAGCTAGCATCTCACAAAAATTCACTTATCATGTCAACATTTGTTGTACTTAAATAATTTGTGTCAGCTTAGAGGCTGGGGTTCTGTTTGTGAGCAGAAGGAATCAGAGGTAAAAAGCCTTTGATAGTCCCAACATTGTTGTGTTGGGATTGGACTTGGATTTTAGTCAGAAAGTGCTTTGGTGCTCACAGATGTGGGGTTGTATCCAAAGGTTTCTTGTTTCCCAACAAGTGCTGAGGCGGAAAATGCTCTTTCCCTGTCACATCTCGTGCTGCTGCTCCTGATCTGGCAGTATCTGCTTTAATTTAGTGTGTCACTGACTAATTAAACACCCTACAAGAGCTCCCACGATCGGGCAGGGAGCAAAGATTCAGAAAGAATCAGGCAGAACAGACTTTATAGGGTTTTAAAATATAAATAATTAAGAGCAGAGAGATGAGTATGGCTTCCAAGTAAGGAAAGAGGGGGGAAAAAAAACAACCCCTTGCACATCTCCATTGAAGCCAAACCCAGATGTTTTTCTCCCTTATTAAAATATGGACTAAAAATACCACAACTTTACAGTTCTTGAATTGTTGGAAATGGTTTGCAGATGAAGTCATCAGGCTCTTTTTGTTATTATCCATCTATCCCTGTGCTTTCTGGGAACTCTCTCAGGGTATTCTGGACTCCAGAGATGACCTGGAGAAGGGCACAAATCGAGGACTTTTTTTTTTTTTCCCCGTGGTGTAAGTGCTGATTTTTCAATCCACAAATGAGTTGGAGTTTGCTAAATTAAGTTGAGCCCTGCGACAGCACGCTCCTGGAAAAGGGATACACGGGAGTGAGGAGAGGGAGAGGAAAATGGAAAAAAAAAAAGAATCAAAATGCAAATTCTCCCAGCAAGTGGGGAAATAGGGATTGTTTCCTTTTTTTCCTTTGCTTTGTTATTTTCAGAGGAGCTTGCTGGTGGCTGCAGCAGGGTAAAGGGGGAGGTTTTGCAGTGAGCTTTGAAGGGAACCTGTTTCCTTATGGATTTTCCTGAAGGGCTTTGTGCAAATGTGTTTCTGTTGATTTTTTTTTTTTTCCCTGCTTTGTTTTGTTCCAGGTCAGCCATCAGCTGGGCAACGTGATGGATCTGTTCAGCACCAGCCTCTCCCTGGCGGGTCTGCAGCCTCCCAGTGACAGACAGATTGATGGCATCGACCTTTTACCTGTCATCCTGCAGGGCGAGCTAATTGACAGGTCAGTTATTAGCCAGCCCTGCTCCTGGCTGAAGGGAGGCCAAATTTGGTGGTTTTTCAGCCCAGCTCACAAATATTCCCTAGGAATTCAGTGGAGGCAGCTTTGCTCCCCCTGTCTGTGAGGTGGGGCCGCAGCCGAGCTTCCCACTGTGCTCCTGCTGGGCTGGGCTGGGAATTCCTGACACGTGGCCTGCTGCCATACAGTGGAGCCTGGGGACAGATGAAAATGTCACGGGGTTAGCAGGGATCCCTGGAACGACATATGGCAGTAGGGGAGATAAAAGCCTGAGAACTGGAGCCTGGCTAGGGGAGAATCCATTATTTATGACTGGAAAAGCAGCCCGCAGTGTGCTGGGTCCTTGTCCTGCTGCAGGGGTGGGAGGTGAAGGCCGTGCTGCTGCAGGGCACCTGGAAACACATCTCTTCCCGAGGTCCTGGATCTGGGAATGCTTCTGCAGGGATAGATTTGGGTGGAAGACCCGGAATCTTTGTGTACTGTCAGCTCTTGGGCGCAGGCACCGAGATCTGACTGAAAAGCTTCCAACAAATATTTTATTGGAAGTGTCAGAGGTCGAGAGAGGTCTTGGAGTTGGGGTTTTGGTGAGGAATTTGGCAGCCTGGGAAATCTGACTACAAGCATGTTCTTTGGGAGATAGCGAGGAAACTTATGCATGGGAAACATTTTCGGAGCTCTTTTCCTCGTTGGATGAGAGCCTTTGTGCTGTGAAATTCCTTCTGTGCCTGTTAAGCAAGGAGCACACCTGAGTGTTACCTGACAGGAGCCTTGCAGGCTCCTCAAACACAGCCTGGCCCATCTTCAGGAAGTTTGGAAAGTTTCTTTGTTGTTTTAAAAGGGAATTTCAGTGCCGTCACCAACCCCTTGTTTGTGTTACAGAAACAGTCACTCAAAGCACTTTGTGGCTTTTTTCCTTCTTTTTTTCCTTCTTTTTTTTTTTTTTTTCCTGCTAGACCTGACCAGGACAAAGTTTTCGTAGGCTCCCAAAAACTTTCCAGGAGATGCAGTTGTTGTGTTCTTTTAGGCTTAAAAAGGAAAAAGTGAATGGGGGGAAAAAGGAGATCATTTATATCAGAATATTGAGTGCAAGCTAGAACCCTTCCAAAGGAAAAACCTAGAACCTTCAGTGTAAGGGGCACATAACTGGTCAAATATTGGGTGTTCATGGAAAGGAAAAGGAGACTGGAGTACTTTGTGGAATATTTTTGGGAGGTTTTGTTGGTGGGACTGGTTCAGATCAGGTGCTGCACTTTGGCAGGTGTCTTGCTGCCTTTATTGCACTTCCAGGTGTGTTAAGGGTGCAGGAATGGGCCCTTCTGGGAGCAGCTTCCCCTTCTTCCTGGGAATCAAGTTGTTTCCCCTTCTTCCTGGGGACAAAGTTGTTTCCCTTTTATTCCTGGGGACAAAGTTGTTTCCCCTTTGTTCCCGGTGGCAGCTCAGGGTGACAAAGGAGGGAGGCTCATTGTTTGTGTGAGGCTGAAAGAGCTCTGAGGCCACTCCTGTCATTCAGACAGGGATATTTAAATTTCACCTTGCATTTAGGGACAGGTTTTTCAAGGTGGCATCACCCGAGTGAGTCGTTTTTGGAGTGGCATCTGACAAGGAAAGACAAAGGTCCCCCCTGACAGTGACAAACAGCTCCATCCTCGTGTCCTGTCAGCAGCCCAAAACAGCTGGAGAGAGGAGCTGCACCCAAAAAATCAACCCCTTCTCCTGCAGACAGACCCTTCCAGTAAAATTTTGTGCTGTTCCCTCAAAAAACCCTGGAATGTTTTGTTGGGAAAAGCGACAGGAACGTTGCTGGGATGCCCAGGGAAGAGCACAGATGTGGCGAGTGAGATGCATTTCCCGGATGAATTATTAATTAGGGAAACCTCTGGGAACCGAGGCAGCTTTAGCAGTGTGTTTACATGCTGCAAAGTGAGGTTTTGGGGGGGGGAAAAAAATGGATAGGAGTTAAAAAGGCAGCGTGTGTGGCTGCCAGGTTTTTCCGTGCGGAGTTTCTCGGAGATGTCACCCAGCACACGCCAGCATCTGGTGTCCTCCCGGCCACCCTGTCCGTGTGACAGTGACAGCTCCGTGGCAGAGCTGTGCACGTGCTGGGGAGAGGAGGCTGAGCATCCCAGAGCCCGTGAATCCCATTTTTCCCCTCCCACCCAGGCACTTGAGAGCCGTTTGACGCTGAAACCGCCACGCTCCAGAGGAAATCCCAGGGGCTGAGAGTTCAAGGATTAACAATCACTGGCAGCCGAGCTGGATAATGTTTCATTCTTGCACCGTGTGAGCTCTCAACTTGATGAACACTTTAAGAAATGTTAATTGAAAACCTTGCCGGGGAGACTATTAGGAGGCAGCCTGTTCCTGCCTGATATCCACATGGGAAGTCGGATGCCATTAAGGGGTTTGTGGCCCTTATCAGGAGGCTGGGCCCGGGCTGTTGGTGTTTCTCATGCAGCTCTGCTCTCCTTCCAGGCCCATTTTCTATTATCGTGGCAACGAGCTGATGGCAGTGAGAGCTGGGCTGTACAAAGCTCACTACTGGACCTGGAGCAACTCCTGGGAGGAGCACGGCAAGGTAACGGCACAGGGACCTGTCCCTGGAGCCACAGGATCCTGGGGACAGGCACCCTTTAAACTGGGGGATGTCACCATGCTTCAGGCCCCTCGGAGCCGCTCTGCGGGTTTATGTTGGATATCGGGAATATTTCTGCCCCAAAAGGGCTGCCCAGCCCTGGCACAGCTGCCCAGGGAGGTGGTGGAGTCCCAGTCCCCCTGTTTAACAGCCATAGGGATGTGGCACTTGGGGACATGGGGTGGTGGTGGCCTTGGCAGTGCCAGGGGAACGATGGGACTCGAGGATCTCAGAGGCTTTTCCAACCTAAATAATTCTATGATCCTAAAAAATCTAAGGGGACGGGTCTCGCACTCCCCTCTCCTGAAATCAGGGACAAAGAGAGGAAAATGAGCAAATTCCAGATTGTTCTGAGGGATGCTCCCTTTAATCAGCACTTAATCCCCCTGAATATTGAACTTCCCCTGCTGAATTCTGAGCTTTTAGGTGTCCCCTTATGGTTGGACTCCCTGATCCTTGTGGGTCCCTTCCAACTCGGGATATTCTGTGATTCTGGGGAAGTCTGGAGCCTGATGCCACACTGAACACTTACCTCCAAATTCCTGGCACTAAACAAATTCCCGGTGCCCTGAACTGTGGAAATGGAACTGGGGTGAGTTTGTTGGGTTTGTGATGCTTTGAAAGGAAAGCTGTAGGAAAGGCCCAGTGGAGAGAACAGCAGTGGTTGAAAACAGTAAAATAAATGTGCTTAATCTGTTATCAGCACTTCCGTGAGCCCACATCACACTGTGTGTGACATTTTATTTATTTCATTTCCTGCCTGGCTGAACTCCTCACACTTAGATGTTAAGCACTATTCTTTCCTTTTCTTTCTGTGTCTTTCTTGGACTCTAAACTCTGGGGCATTTGCTGAGTGGCAGCTTCACACGTGTGCCTTGCTGAGGATACCTTCAGACAGGAGCCCAGTGCATTAAGGCCCAGCTCTCAGCAATCCTGACAGCAGCCTGGGCTTGGGGAGGGATTGTTTGCATGATTTATTTCATGATTTATTTTCTTATGCCCTATTTTTTTTTTTTTTCTTTTTTGAACTTACGGAAGGTCCTCAAGGCATCACAGGTGCAGAACTAAGTGCTGGTGACATTTGTGGATATAAAAGTGCAGGGATTCTTTCACTGGGATGTCCTGGGGGTAGAAGGAAGCGTCAGCTCCAAGGGAGTCATTTACATTCAGGGCTGTAAATGGGTGTGTTTGTCTTTCTTCAGACTGCAGTGCTCCAGGAGTCAAAGCTTGTTTTACAGGGAGCAAGGAGGAAAGGAAAGTTGGCTCTAGAAATGTATTTTATGCTCTGTCTCAGTGCTAATTCCACACAGATAAAATGAGATCATTTATTTGTCTTGTGTGTGAGTAAAACTTATCACCCCTGCAGGGCTTTCCCTGGGTGGGAGGACCTGGGAGCTCCTCTGTCCTTGTGTTTGGCCGTAGGGGTGGCCTCCTGCTCTTCCCATGAGCGCGGCAAATTCCCACAGGAATTCTTGCTCTCCGTGGTGATAAAAGCTCATAGCCACACTCCCAGCCCCAGTTGGGAAGTAAATAAACCCCTCCTCAAGTGGAACTCAGCTTAGCCCGCGTGTCTGCGTGTGCAACAGTGATAATGGGGACCAGCCACTCCTTCCAGAGGCTCTCCCACTGTGAGCAGTGGCAGCGCTGCAATTAAGGAATATTTATTTCTTTCCAAGTCTTTGTTTAACTGCTGTCTGATAAAAGTCGTCAATTATCCCGTACATCAGAGAGACGATTACAAATCCACTCTCTTTCCTGCAGCTTGGATCACATGAGCTTGATGTGGGGAAAATTGGAGCACATTAGTGGCCAGAGCAGCCATTAACAACACGCAGAGGAAGCTGAGGCTGAGATTTGTTCCAATTCTCCTCGTGTCCTCGAGCCATTAATTACAAACCTCGCAAGTTTAAAAATAGAAATAAATCAAGAGTGCAGAGCAGTGCCACGGTTCCCAGCCGTGTTGGAGGAGTTTCTAAGCTCACCTTACAACACAGTTCCCTCTTTCAGTGACTGGGCTTCCCAGCTGTGTTGATATTGGACTCTGGAATCAAAAAGGCCACTTTGTTTGCTAATTCCATTTGAAAAACAAATGTAAGTCAGTGCACATCTGTGGCATTTGGAATTCTGACTCTTGGCCTGGTTGTTCAATAAGTTGGATTTGCCATCCCGGTAGAACTCCAGCTAATGAGGATTTGTTAATTGTGTGATCTTCAGAGGTCTTCCCTCATTGTGAATCCAGTGGGACTTCCAGATATGAAACTCTCTGTGTCTGAAGGTCCCCGCTCAGACCTGGAATATGTGGTTTTCTTGTCATCCATTGGAGGGAGAGCTGAAGTTGGCCAGATGTGGCAAAACAGCTGCCTGCACGTTTTGAAGAGGTTTGTTTTACGGCTAGGTGAATTTTTCATGATTTTGACAGGCAGGGTTTAGCCAGACCTCCTTTCACTTCCAGAATTCCCTTGGTAATTGGCTGTGTGGGAAATCACTGCTACAGAAAACTTGCCCTGGGTTTAATCCCCGTTTTTTGTTTGGCATTCCGATGAGATTATCCCATTAATGCAGCCAGAACCCCATTTTCGTGCTGATGCTGGAAATGATGCTGGTGCCTGCCCTGGCTCCGTTTAGGCTGACCAGGATGGGCGAGGGAGGATGTGGCCCCTCACCTGGAAAGCTGTGTTTGACTGGGCTGCGAGCTGCTTCGGCGATAAAGAACGTCCACACAAATAAAAACGTGCCAGAGAGACACAGCCTGCACAAAGCAGAGCCTAGGAAAGCAGAGCAGGGATCTGAAGGCTCCTCTCCATATGGCACTCGGAATATTTACTCTGGAAACATCCCGTGCAGGCAGCACACAGGTTTACAGTCATCCTCCAGTCCCACGACAGTAACGTGCCCTTACTGGTCTGCATCCTCTGCCTTATGGCCTGGGATTAGGACTTGTCATCTGCCACACAGATGAATTGTGCTCTTCTGTTCTTCCCAGGTTTTGTTGGTTTGTTTTTTAACCCCCAAGCAATTTTTTTTTTTCATATTCTAGCCTGGCTCCTGTCAGGAAGCCTTGTAGTCTCTCAGTGCTGGAGGATACCTTGATGCTGCCCTTTCTGCTGGATTAACTGGATTTTTTTGATTCTTGAGGGGGTGGTCTCTTGAAAGCATAAAGGGAAGGCTCACTCCACAGAATCAAGTGGGACTAAGCATTTTGTGGGACACTTTCCCCATGGATTGCACAGGATGCTTACTGGGAGCTGTTTACCTGGCTTCCGTCTATATAGGTGCCTCATGTTTACATAATTTGACATCTGTGACATTCAAGAGGTGATAAATGGGACAGAGAGAGATGAAAGGAAGCCTGACTTGAAAAATGTGTTTGTGTTTTTAAACGGTTTGATAGAGGCAGAGAAATCTCCCTCCTGCACGTGGGCTGAGTCCCTGGTGCTCTGGGACAGGTGGGTAGAAAGCTTTTCCATTGTTGTTCACCTTTTTTTCTTGTAGCAAAAATCAGCAGTGATAAAAAAGGGAGCAAAGGGAGAACTGAGGGTAAATCTGGGGAGATCCCTCCTGGACAGTGTAACACACAAGACTTTTACTGGAAGTCACCTGTAAAATTCTGGGGGTTTTTTGCAAGTAGGGGTGTGGAAGAGGGAAAAAATGGGTGTTTTCTATAAATTTACCGGAGTAGGCAGCAAGTCCTTAGGAATCTCCTAATTTAGTGCTGCGTAGAGGAGGCAAGAACAGGAGGCAGCAGGAGAAAGGAAATTTCCTTTTCTCTGCCTGCCACCAGGAGTGTCCAGCACAGAGCAGCTCTTGCACCTTCCAAGAGCACTGATGCAAGAAGGGAAAAAAAATAATGAAGGAAAAAACGTGGAAAACGCCCTTCGCTTGTCGGAGAGGGGCCGATAACATCACCTTTTGTGCTGTCAGCTTGTTCGGAGCCTTCAGTGGGATTCCTTGAGCGCTCCTGTGACTTTAAAGGCTGGATGGAGGCGCCTGCCAGCAGCCGCTATTGTTTTAATGCAAAATGCCAAAGGGGTTATTCCAGTCAGGCTCTGTGATTGCCCTTCTCCTCCACGTGAAGGGATCGATAAAGCCTTTTCTGCGCGGGGGATGTGAAGTCAAGTAGAACCTCACAAATAATGACATTTGATCGCGGCCCTCTGAGCATATGAACCAGCCATCGATCGGAGCTCGCCGAGCTCGCCCATCTCCGGCGGCTGCCCATCTCCGGGGGCTCTTCCAGCCTGTTAACACATTAGAAGCAATTTTGGATGCGCGGGGTTGAAGCTTGGCCCCCACGCTCGGTGCTGAGTGCGCATCCCGAGGCGGATTTCACCGGGAGCGGCCGGGAGAGCGAGGGCGCCGTTCAGCTGTGCTGCGGCGAGGAGCGGCACTCCGGGCTTCCCCGGAGAGCCACCGCCTTCTCCTCCCTGCAGCCCGAGCCCGGCTGTGCCGCCCCGGGTGGAGGAGCCCGGAGCGGGGGGCAGAGCCCGGAGCGAGGGGCAGAGCCCGGAGCGGGGGGCAGAGCCCGGAGCGGGGGGCAGAGCCCAGAGCGAGGGGCAGCAGCCGGANCGGAGCCGGGAGCAGAGCCCGGAGCAGGGGGCAGAGCCCGGAGCGGGGGGCACAGCCCGGAGCCGGGAGCAGAGCCCGGAGCCGGGAGCAGAGCCCGGAGCAGGGGGTAGAGCCCGGAGCGGGGGGCAGAGCCCGGAGCCGGGGGCAGAGCCCGGAGCCGGGGGTCAGAGCCCGGAGCGGGGGGCAGAGCCCGGAGTGGGGTCCGAGCCCGGAGCCGGGGGCAGAGCTCGGAGCCGGAGGTACAGCCCGGAGCGGGGTCAGAGCCCGGAGCGGGGGGCAGAGCCCGGAGCAGGGAGCACAGCCCGGCTGGTGCGGCCGCAGCCCGAGGTGCCGCCTGGCAGGAGGAGCGGCTGGGCCGGAGCCAGGCTGAGCGATTGCCAGAGGGCTCCCGTTAACACGAGCGGTGATTCCATCTCTTGGCCGCGAGCCCAAACTGGCAACCGGCTGTGTTTGTCTCATGTCTATATTGACACGGCATCTGTGGGCCATTTGCTCTGGAAATTAAAGCTGTGCAACCCAAGGCTGCTGCAGGCCAGGGACAGAAAGACAGCCCTGTGTGATTGCTGAGAAGGACGAGGGAGGGTGATCGCTGAGAGGCTCGCCTGGTGGGCAGGGGATGTTACGTTTTAATCGGAATAATCGAAAGGGAGGATTGTTGGAATCTCTCCTGCAGCAAACAGGTTTATGTGGCGGTGCAAAACACCACAGGAGCTGAGCTGTTCTTGGAGCCACTTCGTGCTCTTTGTGGGCTCCCTCCGAAGGCAGGAGATGCTCCAGGCAGGAGCTTCTGGTTTGGCTTTCAAGCTGTTGTGATGGAGGAGAAAAGCCCCAAGAGTTTGCCAAAACACGGGGAGTGACCTTTGTGCTGTGTTTGATCAGTGATCCCTGCAAATCCCAGAATCCTGGAGGGTGGAAAAGTCCTGGAGTCCAGCCTGTGACCAATGCCCAGGTGTGAGCACTGAGTGCCACTGCCAGTCCTTCCCTGGGCACCTCCAGGGATGGGGACTCCATCCATTACCTTGGACAGGGAGCAGGGACAAATCTTAGGAACGTGCTTAAACTATTGATCCCCGCATGTTGTTATTAACAATAACAATTATTGTTATTAGTCTGACAATAAACAGCTTGCAGGGAACAACGGGAGAGGGGATGTGGGTGGTGTTATCCTGGTGGGTGGGACAGGCTTAGGCAGCTCTTGGCTCTTCTCCAGCTCCAGACATCACCGTATCTATACAAAATAAAAAATATTGAATTTTATACATTTAATTTTTTTTTATTCATTTGGTGATGAATAGAAAGAAAATCGTTGGCGCTTTCTCTGCAGGTTGAGTATTGACTCTCACACAGTACATAAAACCAGCAATATTCCATTTTATTTGCAGGGATAAAGTTGGAATGCCTTAGAAATGTCCTAAAATGGTATTCTTGGGGTTTTATTTATTTATCTGTTTATTTATTTGATTTTTTTCCCCACTAAACTGCTTTTCAAGAGGGCACTGAGTGCTTAAATTTGAGTGACAGGTAGCTTTGGGCTGGTGGCATCAGGCAAATTGTCCCAGCACTTTCTTTCCTGGGAAGCTTTGGGATTGTGTTCTGGAGTCTGGGCTACAAGGATTTCCTAGGGAACACGAGATAAAACAGAAACAGAGCAATGTCTAAACAAACACCCGAGAGACGAAAATCTTTCACACTGAAGCATTTGCAGCCGAGGAGCATTGTACCAATTAGCAGGCTCTTAATTAAATTGCTTGTTTGATTTGCATCCAAATTATAATTTGGATGTTATGGAGGCTTTGATACCTTTTCATTAACTGGTCCTTTTGTGGGGAAAAAAAAAAAACAACACAAAAGTCTCTTTTCCCTGTGTGTTTCAGAGGCCCGTGGCGTCACAGGGTGGAAAGGTCAATCAGTTTTGTATCCATTTAAAGTCCATTATTGGTAGGGCCACTCCAACCTATCAAGCAACTCCCTTATTTTTCCAGTCAGTGATTCAGGAATCTATAGCTCTGTGCAGATAAATGGGATTTCATGGGCTTCTAAACTTCTTGCTTTATTGAAAAGCAGAATATTAACTGCTCCACTGACCAGCTGCCCATTAAAA
>VYZQ01013898.1:0-24486 GCA_013400655.1 Mystacornis crossleyi | reverse complement strand
TCTGTAAGTTTTAATTGGAATAAGATTTAGACACTTAAATATCTTTGTGAAATTGGTTCTGAATAGTCTGTTGAAAGATAGAAGGATTGAAGTCAAAGTATTCTTTGGAAAAATGAAGTAGATTATCCCAATTGCACTCTCTGGCTTTATTTTATTTATAAACAATGAATTTAGTGGAGTGGTTTCCTCAAGAATTTGAATCTTCTCGCAGTGTCTTCACCAATGTTTTTCTGCTTCAGTACAATTCAGTAAAGCTTATTTTTTTCAGTAGCTTCTGTACTTCCCAGATACAAATGCTGTTTACTGCCACAAAATGGAACTTATTTCTTGCCAGTCTCCTACTGATTTTCATATCCCTGAGGACTAAACTTCCTTTAATCCTGGCAGCTCCTAAAGTACAGTCGGGCCTGCAGCAATACCACGATGCAGCCGAAACAAGGGGAGCGTTGGGGGACACCACACCTAAACCAAGGTGCCCCGGGGGCTCCTGTGCTGCCCTTACCTGCCCAGAGCACTGCCCCAGCCCTGCCGGTACAGCACTCGGGGGTGCTGATTTGGGTGGAGTGCAGTTATCTGTATCTTTAAGGTCTTCTCTCTGGTGATGGCTGAAGACAGTGGGGGATGTTTCACTTGTGTTTATCTCCTACTTGTCCTGCAGTGTCTGTTCATGCAGACACACTGGGTGCACAAAGATTTAAACTTTGGTTCCTAATCACGTACATAAGCTTGTGTCACCCTCTGTGGAAAATAATTTACTCTTGTGATATTTCTAAGAGATAAATATGTATTTATAGCATTATTAATTAAATAGCATTTGAGATGAAATTGTGGAACTTGTTTTAATAGAGTATAGAAACAGTGAATGAATTGTACTCAAAACTCTACAATGAGACTGAGAAGATCAAGCAGTGGAAATTGACTGTGGAATCAGAACTAAACCAGAAAGAAAGTGCAAGAAAATAGAAAGGTTATTGAAGCACGGCATAAAGCCGGTCAAGAATTGCAGGCCAGTATTGCACAACATACACTGAACAGATGAAGTGAAGAGGAAGTGTCTCCTGATTTAGCATGACAGTATTATTAATACAATTAAATATTAAAGAGTGTTGCATGTTGATTTTTGCATTGAGAAAATGATTGTTCTGAGTAGGGGTGTGTGCCTGTCCTGTGTGAATGTGGGGATGAAGAACATACCTGCAAAGTGTTTCAGTTGCTGGTAAATTATTGTTTATTATTCTGCCTTTCCTGCGAAAGATGACTCAGCATGGAATACCAGATAAAACACACTTCTGTCTTCTGATGAACAAAATTACTCTTTCATGTGAGATTTGAGAAACAAAAGTGTATTTCTAGTCTGTTTTTCAATAATGATGTGGTTTTCTATTTGTTCCCTTTGAAATTAGTTTGAAAATTAAAAACTCGGTTTAAAACTGGAAGATGAGATATGTGAAAATAGAGAGCTCTTGAAAGAATAAGTAATACAGACTTTTTTTTGTGCAAGAGTTTTTGTGCTGAGAACTGAGCTGGTGTGAGCAGGTACATTTAGCTGTTAAATTGTAAAAGTCATTACATTGTTAATGCTCAGGTCCACAAAGTTTGTGCATTCCTGTGACACGTTATGGGGTTTTTCTCTCTTTTAAAAGCACCACTTTGAGATATCTGTGTAATCTGCTCAAGGAAACCTGTAGTCATTTCACAGACAAGTCCAGCAAATGTAAATGCTTTTTAATTCTGCTTTTAATTCTGTTGGAATTCGTGTTTTGATTTTGGAGAAATTTTTCGTGACTTGATCAATATTTGGCTACGACCAACCACCTTATCTAACTTGATAGTCTGCTTATCAGACACAGGGACAAAGGAAAATAGAATCTGACCTTTTTCTACACTTCATTATCATATTATTCTCATTCTGTTAGATTTCAGCTCTGACCATAAAGAGTGATGAAAAAGACGATGTAACAGAAGACATCAAGGCTCAGCTGCAGGACTCACAAAATAAGCTTGCTGACTTAATAGAATCCAAAAGTAAGAGTTCACTTTGCTATAGTAAAAAGTAATTGTTTATAGAAGTACAGAAAACAGGTTCGTGATAATTTCACTCCGTTACTAGTCAGCAGCAGAATTTTGGGGCATTGCAGGCTTTGTTTTTGTCTGGAGCAGAAGCTGCTGATGTGAGATCAGGACTGGCAGGGTAGTTTTTAGGGCCAGTCAGCTAGTGAGGTAACAAGAGGAAAAGACATTACTTGAGTTTTGCAAACTTACAATCAGGTTCCACTGAGGAAACTTACTTTTCAGAACCTGATTTTCAATATTTTAAGCAATTTATACTAAAAATATTTATAGCATATAATGCAAGTATGTTTGGTCTTTGTTAAAATCTGTAAATATATGCAATGTTGCATTTTCAGTAGCAGTTTTTAGTAAATATCCTATTTTTCTTAAATATTAAGTTGAATTGAAAATTCCATTCTGAAAAGACAAATACTGATCATTTACCACTTCTATTCTAATGCTTGTATTGGTGCTCTCCTAAAATATTCAAATGACAAGTTAGTATCATTTGTCCATTGTGGTTTTTTTAAGCACAGGAAATTTCAAAATTTTATTCCGTTAGTACACAGTGTTGGGGGTTTAGTCAGAAGCTGAACTTTTAAAATAAATGTTCCAATCCCTGCTGTTAGCCAGTACTTAGAGTTAACCTCTATACTGTGTGATACTGAGAGATTCAGCAAGAGTCTCATACTTCGTGGTGGCCCTGTGTAAAGAGGCCTTTCCCCAGCAAGGGAGCCCCAGATCTCTGTTTTTGGTCTGTTTTCTTTGTTGTTAAACGCACAGGACCTCGGGGCAGTGTGGGTTGGTACCTACTCTGGCACGAGTGCAATTCTAAACAGTGACAAAACTTGATGTAATTTACAGGTATTTCCACCCAGACCTCAGGCTTATTTTGACAGCTTGAGAAAACTCCCATGTATCTTAGCTGAGCAAGAAGAACGTAACCACTGCCAGAATTTAAAACTCCAGTACAGGGAATGCATGTGCCTTCCTTCCACCAGAAGTATCTTGGAGAGGAGGAGTTCCTGAGGAAAAAGTGCCTTCCCTTTTCCTTCATTACAGCCATTTTAATTTTTAGTTGGAATCTGAGAGTGGCTTCCCTGTCGGGAGGCATTCACCTGGCAAGTCTTAGGCTGTCACACCTGGGGCAGACTTTTACCTTTAGCAGGATTATGAACCTGGGTTGGTATCTGTTCATCCTTGACAATACTGCAGAAGGCTTCTGGCTTGTCTTTGGTGGTGGTTTGTTGTTTGGTTTTTTGTTTAGTTTGCCCTCAGCACAATGATTGTGTATCTCAGGCTAACAGAAATATCTAGCACTTTCCAAAGAAATGAAACCAAATCCAAAGGGCTCATCATCTGAGTCAAACAGCAAATAGGATTATGAAGTATTTTTAGACCATAAATGGAGATTGCTGGCATATGATATGCAACAAAGAGATTTGCTGTTTTAATCTGTGGTTGATAGGAAATGCTGCAGCTAATCCTAGGAGAGAAAGAGAAGAACAGTCTGTGAATCTATAAATTTCAGAGATGAGAGCTGTGTTTTGGGCTGTTACAGAGACTGGCAATAGGCAGATTAGCTTTGAAAATTCAGCAGCTACAGGCTGTTTAAATGCAAAACCTGGCAAAAACACATGTTTCTATGGCAGCATATCAGGATCTTATTTCCTTTTATCAGTGGAGGGCTGCAACAGGATAGGGTTGGAAATAATTCCTCCACCAGAATACTCATCTTTCAGAATCTGACTGGTTTTGTCTGTTTTTCATCAGCGGAGCTTCCAATTCTTGGTTGTTTGCAAATGTGGACATGTTTTTACTTTACTATCTACAGTTCCGTATTTTGTGGAAATAAGAGTGGCCCTGCTCTGTAAGTAACCTGCTCACGAGATCACAAAGTTTTCTTTGTGTTGTACCACTACCAGGGGCAGGGTGAGTAGGAATAATGTCTGATAACTTCTCATTGTTCCTACTTTTATTTTAGGCATTGGTCAGTGACAGAGAATTCTATTAAATTACTGTTACATATGAGCTTCTGGTATGCACTGAATTTCTGTAGCCCATTACAGAGACTCCTGGGGAATGAACCCAAGGTTTTTATAATTACTAAATTCTATTTACAGACATCACTTGAAACACTTCCTGTAGAACATCAGCACACCATCATTCACTTAATGAAAGTGTAAAATCACTGATGGCAGAGAATGGATTGGTTTAGTTAACAGAAAGGTTAAAGATAAATAATTAACAGTGTAACTGGCTGTTCCAGAACAGGGCTGCAAACCTGGGCTATAAAAGAACATTAAAAATTTCTATCACTGAGTCTCTGCAGGTCAGCTGGAGGGCAACCAAAGAAACGGATCCATAAGCATCAGACTGTGGATGATGGATTTTAGGGAACTGTATGGAAGAAGCCTCAGGCACTCACAGATTGTGACACTGGACTTTGTTGCACTGCCAGTCTTTGGTCTTGCTGCTCCCTGTAGCTCGTGGGCTCTCACTCCCATCAGAGAGCTCAGTAGTGAATGAGCTCCATGGTCATAGTCAGAAGGACAATCCAGGAGGCTTTTTGCCAGCTTGATAGTTTGTGTAAATTACTGAAGATACGTGCATATCACCCTGGTGTTCTTTCAGTGGGCAGGATAATGGTGTCAGCAAGGGAGAGGCACCAGCCAAGGGGGTCTGTAACCGTATCAGCGTGGGGCTGAGCTGATACTCACCAGTCCCATTGGTCCCAAGCTCCACTCAGACTAATTTATTGCCTTTCCAGAGAAATGAATTTTCATTCTTGATACCTGGCCGGGTATTTCTCTAGTGCACTGCAGTGTGTTCCGAGGCTGGGTAAAAGCACTGCAGTGAATACAGGCCCTGCTGAGACTACAGTGGCTGCTGCAGAGGCTGGTAACTGCCAGCATTCAGTATCCACCACGCCGGGCTCTGCCCAACAGCTCTAAACCTTCCTGCAGAGGGGCTCTGGACAGATGGAACCAAAGACATTGCATCTGTGCTTTTACCTTAACAACCAAATTTGTAATCACTGCAAACAATGAAATTGGGTTTGTGTGGCATGACCTATTTTATGTAACATCAGTAATTATATTTTCATCCGTTAATTCTTTATTGCTCAAATCCTGTATCAATTTTCTGTTATTTTACCTGGCTGGTGGAGAGTTACCTGCGTCAACACTCCCTCCTTAAATATTGCCATAGTATTAGCACTTTCTTTTAATGTTTTGAAATTTCCTCAGTATTCCAGACTTGTTGAAACGAGCATTAGTTAACTAATCATGTTGAGTTTAAAATATTTATTCCTTATATGATTTATTTAATAATTTTTGTAGTCTGGTTTTCAGTCACTATGTTTTCAAAAGCACAAGTACTTGGTGAAGCCTTTGCACTTACTCTGCATCAACAGCTTGTCTTCATCTTGTAATGTTCCCTTACTTTATTATTGGCCTCTGGCCTGGCAAATGTTTATTTCCTACTCTTCAGCTTCCTGTACAAGTTTTCTGCATTTTCTCACCTCTAACACTTACTGTTGTTGGTTTTCTCTATTTTTATTGCTATAAATGTTATTGTTGCACTCTCTTTTCCATCTTCATTGTGATTTTCAAACCTTGTTATAATTGGCTACTGATGTTTACAGAGACATTTCCCTACATCTTTTTAAAGCCAATTCTTAAGCCTTTTTTTAACCTAATCTCAATCCCCCTCTCCTTATACCCATTTTTCTCAACTCAGAGAAAGTGGCACTTTGAGGCATGAGTACATGTCCTCACACTCTGACTTGTTCTCTCCTATGTTCTTGTAGGGGGTGTTGAGACACTTTAAACCTGGCTGTGAGGGTCTCCAGGGTGCACAAACCCAGCTCCAACTGCCTAAAGCTGTGAATTCTTTAGAGGAAAGAATCAGCTGTGCGTGCAAGAGTCACATGAAATATTTTTGCTTTAGGAATGGTGTTTTTTAATTCTTACTTTGAGTGCTTTTTGTCCTCTCCAGGTTTTAGTTTTATGCAGTGTGTTCTTCTCCTTTCAGGTTCTTTGTGCCCTTTGAAATACACTGTGTATTTCCCAAGAACAAACATTCTTTCCTGTGATTAAAGCTTTAAACAACCGAGCCCATACATGTCTAGTGTGCATGTGTACGTGCAGTGTGTGTACATACACATATACATTATCCATGTGTGGGTTGTGTGGTGTATACTGAGAGAACCTGAGTGTTTGTATTTCAAACAGAGCAGAAAAATACAGAGCTAAATGACATACTGGAGTACTAGCAAAGTGAGTCTTACACTTCTGTTGCTGAGATGGACAGATGTTACAGTGAAAACAATACTCTGCTCATGTCCCTAAGCCAGAAAGAGGTTTAAATATAATTAACTTATATTTAATTCCTGAAAAAATATATGGTAGAAATTAACCCAGAATTACAGATTCCATGAAAACAGAAAGCATTTGGCTAGTCTTAATAGAACAAAATCTCTATTATGTTATTCAAAAAATGCTTGAAAATTTTGCCCAGGACACAGACTTTGTGCAGCAGTCTGAAACCACAGGAAAATGAGACCCTATTATTCAGTAATTAGCTGAACACTAATTGGGACCGACTGGATCAGTGCTCCAACACCTCAAAGTGACCACATTTACCACCTCAAACTCATGTTTTCCATATTTCTTATGGCTATGTAAATCAGGAATGTGGTTGACCTGCATAAGACATCCATCAGATCAAATTCCAAATGGGAATTAGGTGACAACCGGGAAGGGCACGTGTTCCCAGAGCTGCAGGCAGGGAGCCCAGGGAGACACTGACAGAGAACAGTGAGGTCAACAGCTTTGTTGACCTCTTCTCCCACTTGCTCCCCCAAATGTGAGTGTTTTGCCCCATCTGGGGACATTGTTTCCTCAGTACTGATGCAAAATTTTGCTTCTTACTGTGCTACAAAGAGTGGTTTTGTAAAAGTCTTTTCCCTATCAATTAGTATTGAGTGAATTGCTTGTCACTTCAGTATTTGCTCAGTAGGTTCCAGGCCAGACAATTTCTGAGGGTTTTGCTTGAGCAGGTAAGTCAGGCTGTGCCTGAGCAGTCTGCAGAGCAGTTGGTTTGATTTCCTATTTGTTGCTCCCTGGGCACTGCAGAGACTTAGAGAAGCCCAGAACGGTTTGGGTTGGAAGGAACTGTAAAGCTCATCCTGTCCCACCTGCTGCCATGGGCAGGGACACCTTCCACTAGACCAGGCTGCTCCAGCCTGGAACACTTCCAGGGCTAGGACAGCCACAGCTCCTCTGGACAACCTGTGCCGGGATTTCCCAGCTGTGCCTGCCTGCTAAGGAGCAAACAGAGTGAACCAGACCTCATTAAACCTTAGCAAAACACTGGTGTAAAACTCATCATCTGTGGTTCTGGAGGACTCCATATCCATGCCAGCCTTCCTGCCATGGTCTTGCTGTCCTATGGAGCGATTAAATTAATCAATAATAACAACTTTTTTAAAGCACTGGTTAGTTTAAAAGGCTGAGGAGAGAATGACTGTTAATATAATTAGATTTCCAGCTCCAGTTTCCAGGTTAGGATATTATGGACAGGTTTGTTCCTATCACATTTGCTTTGTGGTTCAGTATGAATTTTCAATAGATGACTTTGTGATAAGAAAGCAGCAATTCAGATGCAATTATATAAACAGTAAGATCAGCCTGGAATTAGCCTGGAGAGTATAAAGCACACACAGAGCTTGTGCTGGGTCACTGCCTCTCCCAGCTCAAGGCAGAATCAGGTTCCTGTAATAGGGAAGAATTCTGCTGACAAGAGGTTGGTCTTTCCAGACTGGTGTTGTTGCAGCTACAGGGTAAACCAGCCTGTGTAATGGATGGCTTTGCTATGGGAAACTGGCAGCTGGAAGAGACTGGAGGGTGATGTCCAGATGTTGGTAGACGCTGTCATTTAAAGTTTATCATTTAGAGGCTCTAGAGGAGTTCCTGGAATTGTCTTGGAGCTAATCAAGGCTTTGTTCTTGGGATCCCCCCGCAGGTCTGAGAAACGAGGTCAGCACAACAGACAGATAAAGCAGGATTCATTGAGTTGAACTCTTTGCTGATGTTCTTTATTGTAATTTGCTTGAATCTATTATTTAATTCTTGGCAGTGTTCCCATCTCATCATGCCTCTAAGCCACTGGAAATTGAAAAATCCAGTTTTATGCCTGATCTGCACAGCCGTCTTTTTCTCTCTTTAACATTTTATATGATGCTTTCTTTAGAAAATTCTTTTGAAACAGTGAGATTATTTTAGTATCTCTGGTTAATTCTAGAGCTCATGTTCTCTTACATGTCACACTTTCAAATCTTTCAGCTCCTGTTATTTGTTCTGTGTCAGGATTTTATCACTCATTAGCGAGAAGTTCCATGTCATACGTTTGAGTGGGGGGAAAGTGAATTTGTTCTATGTTGTTCATGGCCTCTTTGCCCGTGTTCTCTGTTTAATGGTCAGTATTATTTCAGTAAGGTCTGAGATTGGAAAGAAATTGTCAGGCTGTAGCTAGAAACGTTAAGATTACTCCAAGTCTGTGACTGTCCTGGCTGTTCCTGTCGAATGCTGAGGACAGGGCTGGAAGGTACATCCCATTTTACCTGCTCTGTTTGTTTGTTCTTCATCCAGCATGAGTCTCTTCTTTGTGATGTCTCTCCTCTTTGGCCTGACTTTCGGACAAACAGCGTCACTCTGTGCTCCTTCTGAGTACACAATCCACGTGGAGAAACGGGAATGTGCCTATTGCCTGGCCATCAACACCACCATCTGCGCGGGATTCTGCATGACTCGGGTACGAAGCACTGCTCTGCTCGAGGCAGAAGTTTCTGCAACAGCCACCACTGCAAACCAAGGGTCTGTTCTCCCAGAAAATAGTGTGTAAATGATTTAATTCTAATAGAGTTTATCACAAACAGAAAAACTGCACCGTCACCATGTTTTCAAGTTAGCTTTTGCAAAGGAATGGATGAAAAATGCCAAGCCTCTGGAACCACGTAGGTGATAACAGCAGTGGCACAGCAGAGACCTGACTGCTGCTGCCACTGCAGAGCCTCTGTGGGCAGTTTGTGAGGGCAGGAGGGAACAGGTGAGGGGCAGATTATGTTGGGTCGCTCTTAATTAATGTAAATATCTTAGGTAACTTCTGCTCCCACTGCTGCTATCTCAGCTGGCTGTGGGGACAGCTCTGCAGCAGCCACACCACTGCACACAACTTCACTGTTCCACACAGCTTTTTGAGTTCCAGCTTGGGCAGCAGTGAGCCAGAAGAGATCACAAAGCACAGGGAACACTCTGAACCAGGCGGATTAGTTAAACCATAAAAACAAGGTGAATGTATCTGTGTGGGGAGGGAGCCCCGGTCACAATCAGAGCTCTGAACTGAGCAGTGCCAGAGCCGGGCTCAGCGTATGAATTTCGGTCTCTCCACTCGATGTGCTTCAGTGAACAACACATTTCTCTTCTCTTTGTAGGACAGCAACGGCAAGAAGCTGCTCCTCAAGAGTGCTCTGTCCCAGAACGTGTGCACCTACAAAGAGATGCTGTACGAGACAGCGCTGATCCCGGGCTGCCCTCACCACACCATTCCCTACTACTCCTACCCCGTGGCTGTGAGCTGCAAGTGTGGCAAGTGCAACACCGACTACAGTGACTGTGTCCGTGAGAGGGTCAGGACAAATTATTGCACTAAGCCACAGAAGCTCTGTAACAAGTAAAGCTTTCAGTGGAATGCGGGTGAAATGTACTGCTCTGCTCACACCTGAACAGAAATAAAAGTGTATTTCATATGTGGTTTGCAGACTGGTGTGCACAAAGGTTTGTTCTGAAGGTGTATCATTAGTTGCTTCAATTAATGGGGTATTCTGCGACAGGCAGGAAAAGAATCACAAAGGCTGCATGTTTGTATTTAGAACCCACATTAATTTGCTTTGGGGAAGAAGGAGACATGACTGTGTGGATGTATCAGCCTTTGCTCATAAATCCCAGATATTTTGTAAACAGATGCTCAGAGATTCAATATATAGACATATTTCAAAACTTGATATTGATTTATTTCAGAGTTCACATATTTCACTTGATATATTTCAGAGTTAAAAAAGAGGCCACACACATTCTTGGTATTGAACATTTTAAATAGATTTTGACACATACTTACAGCCTTCAAATCAGCAACAGTATTTTTCCATCTATGTAATGTAGTTTAGACACTGCAGATCTGTGTCCTCCCCGCTGTCGTCCAGACCTGTGTTTATTGGGAATGCTTCTCCATGGCTCTACATGGATGGCATAACCCCTCCTTCCCTGCTGAAATACACTTTGAAATACACCTGTCTCTGTGAGCACTGAGGAGTCACTGCAGCTTCAAACCTTGCTGCTCTGTTCTCCACGAGGGGAGTGTGGTGCCATCAAACTGAAAGCAAAACTCAAAAAATCCCCTTTTTCCCCACAGGTCAACAGGTCCCCTGGGAGTGGAAGGAGAGCTGAGCCCACCCTGTGTGCTGAACATGCACAGGTGAGAGGTGCAGAGCCAGGAGTAAAGGACAGGAATGCATGTCATTAAGGAAACGAACAACTGTTTCCTTTCCACTGAGATTGTAGCTCCCAAGAAATTAGACATTCCATTCACATCTTGCTCTGAAATAGTAAATAGAGGAACCAGAATTCACAGGATACAAGTGTGAAATTTAACATTCTTAGAAAAATCTTGCCTTCAGGATTGCAGTTTTCATTGAACGGTCCTAGAATCTGCTTCTCTGTTCCAAACACCTTCATTTTATTTCATCTGCAGCAAAACCTGTGAGAAAGCCCAAGGGAATCTGCTGGTCCCTGCCTAGAGCAGAGGTTTGGACCACGTGAGCTCCAGAGGTCCCTTCCAACCTCAACCAGTCCATGATAATTTGAATACGTGTCACGGATTCTACACAAGGTATGAGCTGCAATTATCATGTGCATAATTTGGTGATAAAGAAATGCCTTCACAGGTAAGGTTTGAAAACTTAAATTTTTCAAAACCACGTTTGAATTTACAGAAAATCCAGAGCATCTGCAGGAGCAGTGGGAGCTCTACTTCTATAAAAGTGATCCCTTACACCTATGGTTTAGACGATCCAGTTATGGCTAATTTTGTACAAGATTATTTCTAAAACTGTTTGGAGCAGGAGAGGTTAGTTACAAGTAAGTTACAAATATTTTCTGGTGGTGAGAAGTCTGCTATTCCCAGCCCCTTCTGTGTATCACACCGAGGAGCTGTGGTCTCCCAAGCTCTCAAAGAAAGAGCTGCAACTTGAACTGCTGCTCTCTAGTTGGTGAAGAGCACAGGAATGGTAGAAAAAAATTGGGAAATAGGTATTTGTTGAAAAAGGCAGTCTTTATGGTATCTGGTAAATGCCAAAGAAACAAACTGTTCAGCTTTAAGATCAGCCAGAGCTTTCTCAAGGTGTCTGGACTGTTAAAAATGTTATTTAGCACAGGCAAATATAATTCTGTTTACTATTAAGCAGCACTTATACTTAGAAAAACAAAAAAAGGGTACTTAGCCCGTGTACAGTATCAGCAGCACTGGAAAGTTATTGTAATGTCCTTTATGGCCTGACAGATTTCTCTTCACTACAAACAAAAACCAAGTCTACTTTTATGGCTAATGCCTATGCCAAATCATTGAGAGAAAAATACCTAATGTGTCTTCTTTTACACTTCAGAAAAACCCACATTGAGACGTTTAGATTGTGATAACATATCTGTTTAACTACACATTTCCATACCCTCGGAGGACCGTGTCCCTCTGACCTTTAAGCAGTTTTCATGTTCAACTTTAAGACTCCCAGGTCCCCTGATAAATCCCTGTTCAGGTGATGATTCCTTACAGACATGCATTTGTTACCTTCCATTTATCCTGAGATCCTTTCCACATAAGTGAGCGATGGACTTGCAGGCAATCCAAACATCTTCACCTTTTGTCCGCATCTCAGTCTGGGTGGGGAGGTCACAGCACGGGCTGGGGGCTCCGAGCTGGGGGGGGCCCGGGGCTGGAGCCGCGGCTGCTCCCGGCGCTCCGCGCCCGCGGCAGATGCTCAGAGCAGCACAAACCCGAACGCATTCACATGTAGAGCCCGGGGAAGGAGAAGAAGAAAGAGTGAGAAGGAGCCCGCGCTGTCCCCGGTTCCTCGTGGGGGAAACCGCGGCGCGGGCTCCGCACCCGCGCGGGGCTGCGGCCGCACCGCCCGGCCCACAGGGGGCGCTGTGGCGAGGGCTCTGAGGGGCAGCCCCGGGCACCGCCCCTCCTTTAGCGGCCCCGCGCCCGCTGGGGCCGCCGCCGCTCCCCCGCGGAAAAGCGCCGCATCTAAAGCGGCGTGGGCAGCATTTGAGGGGGGAATCTGCCCCTTTGCCCCGCTCAGGTGAGACCCCACCTGCAGAGCTGCCTCCAGCCCTGGCGCCCAGCACAGGAAGGACTTGGAGCTGCTGGAGCCAGTCCAGTGGAGGTACCAGGATGATCAGAGGGATTGAGCGGCTCTGCTGTGAGGAAGGGATTGTCCAGCCTGGAGAGAAACTTCGGGTGACCTAACTGTGGCCTTCCAATACTTGAAGGAAGACTACAAGGAGGACAGAACAAGGGAATGGCTTCACACAGACAGTAGGTTTAGATTGAATATTAGGAAGAAATCGTTCCTGTGAGGGTGGGCAGGCCCTGGCAGAGGTTGCCCAGAGAAGCTGTGGCTGCCCCTGGATCCCTGGCAGTGTCCAAGGCCAGGCTGGACGGGGCTTGGAGCAGCCTGGGACAGTGGGAGGTGGCCCTGCCATGGCAGGGGTGGAACGGGATGAGCCTCTCGTTCGCTTCCCGCCCAAACCGCTCCGGGATTGCGGCACCGCCCCGCGAGCAGCGCGAGCAGCCAATGGGGGGCGAGCACCGCCCGCTGTCCCGCCCCCGCCGGGCGGGGCCTCCCCGGCACGCGGGTCCCTGAGGGGGAATTCCGGCGATGCCGAGTGCGGATCCTAACGGGTCCTGATCCCGATCCTGTCCCGGCCCCTGCCTGCCTCGCTGGCCGAGGGCTGTTCGTCACCTGGAGCCCACCCGGTGTTCTGGATGCAGCAGGTGAGGCGGAGGCAGCCCCGGGGTATCCTCAGGGCCTGGGGGGGCTCTGGCCGCGCGGATCGAGTTCTCTCCGAGAGTCGTTTATTCCAGGTTATTTTTATTAGGAAGTTGTTTCAAATTCAAGACACCAAGCCGATAAAAAGCCACTTCGAATCACATCATAGGGAAGTGAAAGGTAATTTCAGCCACAGAGTTAAGTTTGTTTTCTCTCAAAGCAAGAGGTAATTCTGCCACAGACTTGGCAGCATGAACCCAAATGCCAGTTCTGTACAAAATCAGAATTTATGCTCTACCATACACGTTATCCTGGAAGTGGTTTGTGTTTTGGAGAACCTCGTGGCTGGAGCACCAATAGAGAGGAAAAAGATTGAAAAGCTTTATTCATGTACATTTCCTATGAACAGCATCCGATGCTGTTAATCCATAGCCTGCAAAGGCTGTACAATACAGCATTTGAGGGCTTAAAACAACTCAATTTCTTTTTCAAGACACATGAAACGTGTTTTGTTATAAAACTATCAGTATCAAGACAAGTGAAATACAACTCTTCATTGTGGGGATGTCACAGGGCTAAGCTTTATCAGCTGCTGTGTGGTCTCGGAGAGGTACCAAAACTGGCTGAGGTTTCCCTGTGACAAAGGAAGCTCCCACTGAAATCAGTTACTTAGAAAATTAGACAAGGGAAATGTGAATAAGGGATGTTTAGAGACACCATAAGGGCATCAACAACTTACATCTCTATGCTTTAGAACAAACTTTGACAGAAGAACAAGAAAACATGTTTGATGTGCTTTCAGAATTATCACCTGGAGGGATCTGATCTTTTGTCACTTTCCTCTGACACAGGTGCCAGGGACAGGATAAATGGGTATTTTTGCTGCCTTACGTGGCAGTAACTCTTTCAATGAGTTAAAAAATACCTTCAGTTACTAAGATGCAGAGAAGACTGCAATTACATTAAGCACCTCACAACAGCAGGAAACTACAAAAGACCTTTATACCTGGATTCTGTTAAAGGCACTAGTATATGAATAACATGTTGATTTCCAGCTTAATTTATACCAATAACTTAGAGAAATAAACCAGTAACAGGTATTGTCCTGTTCATGGTATGTAGTGCAAGTATCCCCTAAACCTAAATAACAGTAACCCTAGAGCTGATGCAGGAATGCTCAGAAAATTAATGCCCTGTTTAGAGGAAGAAAAAAACAAATCACAAACCCAAAACACTTCAGCAGAAAGTTTGGTGGTTCGAGTCTGAATTTACAGAAGGTTTTTTGTACCACTTTTTCCTGTTTTCCTAAGGCACTGGGGTGGTTTTGTACTTCTGGGGGAGTGGAGGGCTGGGGAAGCAACAGCAGGTTCTGCAAGCTGCCTTGGCATTCAGTGCATCTTGAAGCAGGAGTGGGCATCTTCCAACTTACTCAGGAAATAATAAATAAAGAGATAAACTCTGGTCCTGTCATTACATTCTGGTGCTACAAATTTGAGGAATGAAACCCAATTATACGTAGATGTGTTTAAAATGAATAGAATACTGTCATGAAGGGGAATGTAACAGAAGGAAATTGCTTTATTTGCAATCAGTTTCTATCCCTGTAGGGCAACAATCTTGGAACCTGAACCACTGGCTGTGGTGGTATTTTTACTGATTTTCCTGAAAAACTGGCTTGCTCTGAGTGATAAAAATTACACTCTACAAGAATTTCTTCTTTCTGCCAGTACTACCTTGGGACAACACACCCCAGCTGGGCACTACCCCATCATCTCTTCAGAGCAGAACCATTGTAGGGACAGTCTCAGGTACACCTGGGAGCCAGGAAATTGCTTTGCTGGCTGCTACGTTAAGCTAATTTCTAAGTTTCAGCTTGAGACCCTCATGGATTTGCTGCCAGTGCCATTCTCCCAGCTGAGCCTCTCTTAGGAGCAAGCAGCAGATCAGGGCCCTGTTTCCTGTTCTGGTTCTTGCAGAATGAGGTCCCAGGCCCTGTTTTTAATTAACATCCATTGCTAATCGGCTGTGACAGAGTGACACGAGCCTGACTCTTTCCTGCTGTGTGATCTCATGTGTCCTTGCCAGCCTAAAGCTCAGCCTGGGCACGGCTTAGTCGGCAGTGCCCAGCTCTTAGTGCAGTGCCACAGCTCGTGGCTGGACGACTGGAAAAGAGAAATCCATGTAAAAGACAGCAAGATGTGTCAACTAAACCAGATACTTGGAGCAGCAGCACTACCCCAAATCCTGAAGTGACAGAAAACTGATGGGAGTTTCAGTTTCTTTGGGGAATAAGAGACAAAAAATAAATCATAGATAACGGGTGGTATATCCCACACAAATATGTGCACTAGAATACACGTATTTCCTGAAATCCCATTTTGTTCCACTGTGTTTCAGTGGAACAAAGACCCCGTGACTTGTAAATTCCAAGGCCTCTCAGACACTGGACCATTGCGATGTGTAGTTTAACTGAACTTCTCCCCACCATATATGGAACAACTGCATCAGGAATCTAAACTAGTGATCACCAGATCTGCTGCTAGGGGGGTATAGTTAGCAAAAAGCTGTTCTCTGAAATGGTGAATTAACTTAAGTAAGCCAAAAATTAAGAGATCCTGAGCCTTTGATGTAATTAATTTTTCTGGGGACAACCTTTCTCCCTTCTAGGCTGGTTCAAAAGGAACATTCTCTTATGGATAAATATGACAAATAGAAAAACTAAAATACAGAAAAACAAACTATGTAAACGCAAGCCCTGAGGTATTTCAAGCACACAGTGTAATTTTTATACCTGACATGCAATCTAAAGGTGCCAGTAAGAAAACTTACTTCATGGCTCGGTAAAAATGTCCCATCTTTCTTTCCTGCCTTCTGCCCCCAGGAAAGGGCAAGAAGTTGAGGTAAGAGCCCTGTGGAAGCTGTGATAGTCACAGAAGCAGAAATTGAGGATATTAAAGTGCTGGGTGTCTTTCTGACCACTTTCACTCTTTGTTTGGCTTCCACAGGCCAGTTAGATTCTCCAGAGATCTGACAAAGGGGCTGCTTTTCTGGACCTAGGCTCCACTCCTGCATCAGTTTGTAGCCACAGTGAGGCTTTTGGGACAAAAAGGCTGCTGAATGTGGAATTTAGTGGCCCCTTGAACCCACAGTTGGGTTTTTTGGTGTATCTCAGCCCAGCTTGAGAAGCTTAAGCACACTTTGCACTGCAGTTGGTCCCAAATGACTGCCTGGTCTTGCCAGCTTCCCACCTGTTTCCCCCTCTTTCTTTAGCCTGGATCTCCTTGGACATGTTTTCTCCCCCAGAGCTTTCTGCATTTGCATGAAGGGTCCAGTCCTACAAAAAATAAATACCCAGTCTCTGCATGACAGTGAAGTCAGTGGGTCTACTCACATGAATTCAAGTTTGCTGGAGCAGGCCCTTAGGCATTAATTGTTTTTTTTTAATAAAGTCCAATTTTATTAGTTCTACTCTGCTTGGGCTTTGGAAAATAAAGTCACAAAATGGATCCTAGGTCTTACTTTTTATGATGGCATTTGTTCCTCTGCTAATTCTTGGCAAACAGGGGCTCAGTGTGAGAGGATTCCAAGCACTGTGTCCCTGTGGGATGTGCACATCCTGCACAGGGACACTCTGGATGCACCCACAAGACGTTCCATTTGCACATACTTACCTAGACAAGGTACTGCACATCCAGGGACCTGCTCACATCCATATATATTCGTAAGGAGAGAGATGCAGGTGCTTACACAAGTCTATACATGTGTAAACTCTTAATTGCACATATACAAACATTAAAAATCAAATTAGTCTTAGATGCACCTTTGCTTTTTTCATTAAAAAGGACATTTTAAACCCCTTTTTTTGTTCACTTCAGTTTTACTGTAACTAATACAATTCACCTGATCACCTAATGGGATATTTTCCTCTCAGTATGTTAAAACACTGATTAAAATGCATTACAATTATTAAATTGGGTAGAAGAGCACTTCTTGTAAGCTTAGTCTGGAACTCCTGGGGCATAGTTGTGCAGTGACAGTTTTAGATCATTTCTCTCATGTTACGGATCGTACAGCACAGAACCATGCTGAATATCATGCCAAAGATCTAGAAGAGAAGGGATGTGATTTAGGGATCCATTTACAAAACAGTTATAAAACAATTTGCATATCAGAACAGTCTGAAGGTCCCTATGGCAGAGTAGTGACTGCTTCCATCTACAAACCCCAAAACATCAGACAATAAACATGGAAGAGGTTTTACTGATTTTATCTGCTCACATTGGTTTCACTGTTCTTTGTTCTAAATGTCCAGGCAAGCACAACTGCCCCAAATATTAATGTTATTAACATCAATTCAAGTCACATAATAACTGTGACTATTGGTGGTATCCTAGTATTGCACCAGAAGGTTCTGTGTTTCAGAATGCCTCTACATGGAATATTACACACACTTGAGTAAGAGCAGAGGGTGATTCCAGAGCCCCTGGAGCTGGTGCTGAGCTCTTAATAGACCCTGTGCTCCAGAGCAAGACTATCCATTAAATCTGTAACCCCCCTCATGTCAGGGAACTTGTGACCTAGTGGGAATGATAAAAGCAGAGAACAGTGGCTGTTGCCAGAGGTTCTGCTTTCTTGCCACAGGTCGATTCTCCAAAGCAGCTCCCTCCTGAGGATGCACTGCTAAGGGTGGGAGGTGGGCAGTTAAAGCACTGGGTTCGTGTCCCTTCCCCACACACCTCACTAAGGATGGGCACAGCTGAGCTCTCGGAGTCCAGCAAGTGGCAGAAACCAGCACAGGAAATTGTGCGGGTGCATTTCTGCTGCTTAAGAGGTTGTGGTCACTTTGGGACCTTCGCAGTGTCTGAGGTGGGGACCCAAGGGGAGATGATCCCGGTTCTGGGGTGTCCTTGATGTTATTCAACCCTGTCCCACCCCCATTGCCAGGCTGGAGCCTGCCTGGCTCCAGTTTTGAGTCCCTTCATATTTCACAGAAACCCCAGGATTGTTTAATACACACACCATTGTTTCTGTTACCTGCAGAAACCTTTCATCTGCTTTTCAGTGTCCACATAACATAAATCTGGGAACGTCCTGTTCTTCCCAGCAGCTAAAGGAGTGTTTCTTTACTAATACTGTGGCTCCTCATGCTGCTGGTGTCTGAGTCTGAAGGAAGTCATGGCACAGACGTGCTGGAAAAAGCTTTGTGCTAAAGCCTGGTGAGCCCCAGCCTGCCGGTTCTGCTGTGTCCTTGGGACAGGGTGCCATCTATTGGTCACAGCTCTAGTGGGTACTCTCTGTTCCTCATGAAAACTAGGGAATGTATCCTAAAGAATTTAAAGCATCAGCCTGCAGTTGTTTTGGAATACACTAAATGCTGCTACAGCCTTTTGCTTTTCAGTTTGGTTCGTGTGCACTCTGCTTTCCTACTATTACAGCAGAAGAGTACCAGTACTTTGGACTCTTGTGTAAGGACACAAAATGAACTTGTAAAGCACAGTCACCCAGCTCTGCTTGCACTGATGGGGGCAAGTCCCAGGGGGAACACACACTGGAAGCGATCAGAATTGAGGAATCTCGCCAGTTGCTGCAAAATACCTTCCACAAAGCTTTGAGTAAGGGACAGGGTACTGGGCCCAAGGAGAGATTTGAGAACATGGATTTACTCACTGTGATGCTAGCAATTGCAATTCCAACAATTCCAACTAAGTGCAGATTAGTATCAATTACATTCTGAATTTCAACCAGGCAGTTCTGTTAAAAACAAAATTAAAATATTTTTTTATGCCTGGAAATCTATATTTCAATCAATTCTATCACCGGTTCTTACTGAACAACAGATAAACATGAAAATATTAGTGCAGTCACCATTCTAATTCCTGCATCTAAACCTTGGGTTTTGTTAGATAATTTTCCCAGCATCTTCCTTTTTCTGGTGAGGCATCTGTACCTCTTGCCTGGAGCAGCTGACACATGCAAGTAATTTTCTTACACTTGAATTTCCCTAAATTTAAACTCCTTTATATAACAGGCCATGCTAAATCAGGAGGTTTAGTGCTTCATTTTGACACCGTACTCACAAGCAGATTCCAGAAAAGACAGAAATTACAGAAATATCTTTCTTAACACCTCGAAGTTTCCAGTCAGGAGGCTCCCTGCATGACTCAGGTGGGCACTTGCCAAAATTTGACCTCCATGGGGAATTTGGGGTCCTGTTCTGTTACCTCCTTCTCACTTTTCCTTTCAGATGGATGTAATATTGTCTCAGCTGCCATGGGATGCCACGAACAGGCGTTGCAACTAAGGGCCATATGACCTCCAGCTTAATTCTGCCTCCACTCTGCTCCATTCCAAAGGAATTTCATGCTGGAATTTTCAAGGTAAAAAGGAACTTCTTCCTCTCTTTTACTTACAGAATGTCTCCAATTTTTATTAAAGAACTGAAATGAAAAAGTGATTAGAACAAGCAGGACAGAGGACACTTGCCTTTGGCAGCTGGATGTTCTCTGGACAGGGTAATCCCGTTTGTTGTTCCACGTTACCCTTACCACAGCACTGGAGCTGAATGAGAGAGAGATGAAGGATCAAAGAGGGGAAAACCACAGACTGTTTCATACTGTTATTACTTATTTCATACAGTTATTACTTTCATACTGAAAGTGAGACAATAAATGAAAAAAAGAATGTGTACAGATCAAGTAATAACCTTATTCACTATATTTAAACTGTTGCTTCTGGTAGAGTTCCAACTGCGTGGGACAGAATTCTCAAAAATTAGTTTCAATTGTCTGAAGCCACAGCAAACAGCCACATTTGTATTAACAACGATGTCCAGAAGGGATTTTTATTACAGTATTTCATAACAAAGCAAACAAGTGGATTTGGGAAAAGCAGATCCCTGGCTTACAAGAAAACAGGAGTTGTTAAAGGGAGAATGCAGAAAGTTCAAATATCACATACAGAATTATGGGCAATGCACAAAAGCTACAGCAGAGAATGCTGGAATTTTATTTCTGACACAACATCGTGCTGGCTTTGGAGACAGTAATAAATCAGAGTTTCAGAGGGTTTGTTTTTCCTGTTTGCCTATCTCCCACAAAATGCTTGGAATTCCTCTTTGGGTCAGAAATAAGAGCTATGGGAGAAGGACAAAAGGGTCTGAGGTTGTGAAATGTTTGTTCTAAAGAACGTGGGAATTGCTGTAAGGAGCAACAAAGCTTGGGCTTGCTCTCCATGGGAGGCAGTGTAGGTCCAGGATGGACACAAATAGGATTCAAGAAGTCACAGGTTGTAACTCTGATTCAGACATTCACTGTTTGGGTGGCCTGAACTGTGTCACACGAGCTTTTGGTCTTTCACCTACATGGTTCAACCAGTGACAGGATCTGCCACACTGTAGGTCCTGGGACACAGGTCACGTTTTCTCTGACAGAGGCAGAGAGATGCAGACATTTCTCCCTCTCTCTGCATTTGCGAGTATTCATCTGTGGATTTCAATATCCAGAAGGGCCATAATAGTCATTTCTTCTGCACACAAAGACCAGAAGCATCAGAAATTTCAAAGCCTGGCTAATTGTGCTTTCAAATGCAGAGATCCAAAAACCAGAATTCCGACAGAGCCCTCAGGAAACTCTCGGGGTTGTGAGCCTCTGGCTCAATTTTCAGTATATTCAGTTCTATTTTTCCGTATCTCAGAGGGAGGAATTCTGGATTCTGATGGGCAGTGTGACAGTGGAGCAGTGGAGTGAGGTAAGGCGGAGGAGTACTCACAGCCACGTGGTAGCGATAGATGGTACTGTTGACCTTCCCCACTGGGTTTTTCATGTAGTCCTCATAAGCATCGTCATAGATTTTCTTGGCTTCCTGTATTGCCTGCAGAAGTCAGACTTTCTAAGTGAGTTGCAAATCAGTCTTATCCCCGATCCAAGACTTTCACCCTGTGTTCTCAACCTCCAAGGCAAAAAGTTGTGCCTGGTAAACAGGTATGATGACTCAAAAACCAGGAAGGTTTGTGGCCTGGTGGCATTCAGAGGGTAAGAATGTTCATAGGCTCTATTCTGAACTTTGGTTAAACACTCTAAGTTGGGGAAGTTCAGTGCCTGAATTTGTTTGCCCTTTTCCCAGGCAATACCCTCTTTTCATACAGTTCCCCTGGATGTTCCTTCAAGGCTGAACCACACCTCCACTTTTTCTTGGACAGAGGAGGGAAAAACTGCATCCTATTCCAAACTTGTGATAACACAAGTTCTCAGTGGCTCCAGACAAGAGTGTCAGAGTCTTCCTGGGAAAAGTCTCCGGGAAAGTTTTCCTATGGAAGAGCCAGGCCAGTGGGCACCGGAATCCGTAACTACCCCATTATTACATTAGAGGCTGTTGCTACTCACCACGTTCTTGCCTATGAAGGCAAATACTCCAGCAGTGACCTCACCTGCAAATATCACCAACAGGCAAGCAAAGAACTGCAGAGGAAGGAGAGAGTCTCACATGAATGTAGCTTGTTCATGGGGGCTGCCAGCCAGCCCCTCGTCCTCCCCAGGCCTCAACACCCCACCCTGAACCAGAGCTACTGAGGAGGCCAAGCAGATTTCTTGTCATATTTTTTGTCAAACAAAGGGGAAATGGCAAAGATGTGGCTCAGAGGGAGCTTCAGGAAAATCAGAGGGTAATTCCAGGGAATACATCACAAGGGACAAGCAAGGGCACCTCTACATGTATGGCAGCTCTGCAGTAGCATGGTGGCTACTGAGCCCAGAGAAACTGGATTAGCCAATAGAAGGACATAAGACCTTTGAGGTGTTGGACTGTAAAGATCTTTCCATTATTGACACCAAGCACTGAATGCTTTGGATGGTTTTCCTGCACAGCCCAGGCCCTGGAAACCTTTTACTCACTGTTCCGATTAAGCACTGGGACTCCCGCGCTGCTCCACAACACCCGAAAAATCCGACTGCCGACATGATGGCCCCTGCTCCCACCAGTACATAGAGTCCTGTGCAAAACCAGAGCCAAGCAACAATTTGAGAAGGCTTCTCTCCCCAAAGCCTGCTATTTATTTCATCAACCCCACCCATTTATAGCCAGCAAGGTCTCTGGCTCTCACAAAGCTGGTTACACAGAAAAGGTTCTCTGACCGCAGGAGGAGAGCAATGCTTTCTTCAGAATTCTTGGAGAATTAAATAGGACAACTGGAGATGAGCTCAGTTGGTTAGAGCGTGGTGCTAAAAACACCAGCTTTGCAGGTTTGATTCCTAGATGGGCTATTCACTTAAGAGTTGGACCTGATGATCCTTGTTGGTCCATTCCTTCCAATTCAGAATATTCTGTGATAAGAATCTGTGACTTCCACCTTCCAAGTTTCCTGTCCCAGGGACAGCTCAGTGCAGGAAGAAAAAGCCCATCCAGAACTCCCTTACACCTCTGTAATAAGCAATGTAAGGCAAAAAAACCCAACATGGCTAGAGGGCTTATTTCTGGGAAACCCGGGGCTGGAAATGTGCTATGCTGTTCTGCAGGGCGGAACTTAAAGGAATATGGAAGATGGCAGCATAGCCCCAATACAGATCTAGGACCTCAGCTGTAACTTGACACCTAGAAATGCTCATATTCTACAGGTTTTTTGGGTTTGTTTTTATTTTTTCATATGGGCTTTATCTAGGACAAAAGGAAATTAGAGCACAGAGTTTTTCTTTCCTCACTGTGAATGTACATTTTTTGATCTGTGGTTAGGCAACACACGGGTTCCTGTGGGGGTCAGCTCCCACCAGACCACAAGCACTGGGGCTGTGCCTTGGCTCTGGAACGATGTTGGTGTAATTCTAGTCCTTGCCCTGAGCAGGACATGCAGAAATCTGCCGTGCCAAGCCACTGCTGGGGAAAAGAGCTTCATTTTCCTTCTCCTCGTGTCCTTCCTGGTGAGGGGACAGTGGAGCTGCAGGCAGAGTGCACTAGAGGGCACAGTGAGCCTTGCTCCCAGGCTGGACTACCCAGGCTTCCAGTGAGAACCTTCGGTGTGCTCAGTTACCAGTGTAAACATTATCATAGCATCCGACCCAGGGTTAGCAGAGCTGCTGGAATTTGCTGCTAGCAGGCCTTGTGTAACCTAGACTAGAAAATCCTACAGATGACAGTTTGCAATTGCTGGGAAAATGTAAAACCAGTCAATGTTTGAGTGCAGAGCTTCCTTCCAGCTACTCTGCCTCACTGATGCAGCCTGGCTGGGGAAGGCAAACTCCTGCCTGCTGCCCATTCACTGCCACATCACTCTCCAGTCTCTGTGTCTATCCCAGTTACCGTGATCCTTCTCCTCCCCTCCCTCCTTCTGCCCCAGTTCCTCCTGAGAAATACATTCTGCTAAATAGCAGTAAAACAATTACACGGCTTTGCCCTACTAATTGTAGTATCCGTGGTACTGGGGGGATGCTCTTTGCAGACTGTTGGCAGTTCTTATTCCATGTTTTCTGGATTTTTAATACTCAGCCACCTGTGACTTGCTAGGACTGAGCATTCTTCAGGCTGCTACTTGTACACATATTCACAGCACTGGTTTTTACTGATGTACAAAGATATTTATGGCTCGGGGAGAAAGGTCAGCCAGCCCTCGTGGAAGATGAATTGGATAAGACAAAAACCCCTCTCTCAGGTGCAGAACCTGGTGCTCAACAGCCAAACACCAACACTGCCATTTCCTGAGATCTCCATGGTAACAAACACAGTGAAATTATAAAGATGTTTCCTGGACGTTTTCTGTCTGTCACTCCCTGCTCCCGTCCCTGTAATCACTTATAAAGCCACTTGGAAAAGATAAATTTGAGTAAGGAGACAGGAAAGGAGTCTTCCCATTTCTTTTTGTTATTTACAGCTAGGAAAGACAAAGCTCGGTGATCCTCGGGAGTGAGACCACTTTCAGGAATTTGGATTTGCATTTGTCAGAGAAACAGCCTGAGCATTTCACTCGCATGACTCAGAGCTAAACCACTACCTCAGTCAGAACTTCCCTTTTAAGGCGTGTTACAGGAAGAACGCACCACTCACTAAACAAAGCCGAACCCCGCAGCTGAGCCAGCCAGGAGTTTAAATCCACCTTCTTCCATCTTCTGCTCAGGAGAGTTCATCCCACTTTGTCCTTTCTCAGCCTGGGACTACCACTTGCTGATACCCAGCTATTTCTAGATGGAAAATAATGTTGACACTTAAAATTTCCACAAAAATAAAGATATTTTTACTTTTCTACGATATATACACACATGTAATCTTTCACACAGGAATGAAACTTGTGATTTTGGGGTTGTTCTGAGGCCAGGACTTGGCCTCGATGATCTTTGTGGATCCCT
>VYZQ01013896.1:2115-31124 GCA_013400655.1 Mystacornis crossleyi | reverse complement strand
ATCTTTATTAATAGATGATATTAGTATTTTGTGTTTATTTTGGTGGACAGGGATGTGGTGCACACAGAACAAATCATTTTGCAGAATACTGCTTATTGCACAGGTTATGTGCTTAGCATTTGTCTGGTTTGGGAAAAATTGGGAATTTTCCTAGGAAAATCTACTACTTGTTATGTTTACTGGGATAATGTTAATCTAGGATACCCAACCTTAAACAAGAATGTACAAGTGTCTTTTTCTAAAGATAGTTTAGGATGCATTTGACTTCTGGCAGAAATAATGAGGAAACTAATAAAGTGAGAGTCTTTGTGGGCCTTGACATAATTAAAAGCAGTTGTAGAGGAACATCAGTGTTTTAATGCATTTTGTTGGCTCTGATTGCACAAGACGTACATCTTTGTATTTTCTACTTCTACCTAAAATTTAGTCTAAACTACATTCAGAAGAGTATTATAAGTCTCAGTCTTTGTAAGTTTTGCCTAGAAGGACATAGGAAGAGACAGTAACAGAAAATGTGGCCAAGTGAGCTTTTTGCTTAGAGACACTTTTCAGAAGATCGTGCAGCTCGAGGCTGCTGGGGCTGGTATTCAGCCTAAAGGTTCTGCACAAGACATTCCCTGTGTGCAACTGCCTGCACGAGGGTGGGAGGCTTGGCTGTGAACACGCCCGGGCCTCGCCGTGCTGAAGTGCAGATGCACACACTGCTGAGGTACCCGCTAAGCAAACAGCTTCTGCTGTCAAGATTGTACTTGCCCATGGAAAAGCTGCTGGGTTGATGTAATAGACACCTGTGATGGCCCATTGGTTTCTCAGGAATCCACCCTGCATCGTGTTATGCCAAGGTGAAGGTAGATGGGAGTGGTTGAGGAGAAATACTTGCAGTACGTAACCTGGCTTCTTTTTTTGCTCCAAAGACTTGGCTTGTGAGGTTTTGTTTGGGATTTTTTCTCCCTACAGCTCTTCTCCATGAAACTCCCTCCCGTTCAGTGGCACTGGAGCAGATCACAAACAGACTTTTGGAGTAGGGTAGGAAAGGATAGGGAACTACCTGTAGAAATCCAAAGGCTTCTAATTTATCACAGTCTCATAAAAATTCGCTTTAATTTAGAATAATCTAGAGTGTTTCAAACCAGCTTTCAGTTAATTTAGTGCAGGTGATCATTAGTGCCATGGTGCTCTAAACTCATTTGACTGAGAGCAGTCAAATTTTGAATGGGAAAAGGCCCTGGACTCTTGCAGGAGCTCAGCTGTGCTGAAAGCACTGCTAGCACACGTACCCTGGTTTAGCCTTTGGTATTACACTGCCCTTTCTACCTGCACTGGAACTCGTGACAGGTGTCAGCTGCTGGGGAAACTGAAGAACAAGCTCTTCAGGCAGAAGGGTTCGACATGCGGAAGCCTTGTCATTTGACATGCTAAAAGGAAAACTGGTTTATGATGTTGAAATTGTACATTTTTCCTGGAAAATCATCTGTGGATCTGAAACTGTGTTAGTTCCTGTGCATCAGCACGCTGCTCGTGCTATGAAAATACATCAAAACACTAAAAATGTTGAAAAGTTGTTAAGAATGGGATCAGCAGAGGTATCATTAGGTTTGGACAGCTTAGCTGCTTGGTTGTCAGTGTTGAACAAGTTTCAGTCAGCAGATGAAGGGGCTACAGACTTCTTTCAACCCCTAGTGTCTCCTGAATTTCCTTCTGAAAATCAGCCACGCTTTAGACTTCTCAAGTAGGAAACTGCCATCTGCCTTCTAGTGGCTGTGCTATGCAAAAGAGAAATCTTACTGCAATTCCCTTGTTCTGTTCAATATGATGGAAGTTACATGATGCAAGTCTGACTCCTCAAACCTTATTTCATGAGATGTTAAATATGACTCTACACTATTTGGAGGTTTGCTTTTTAAAGAGAATAGGGAAATGGGCTTAAATTCAGAGAGGCAGCTTTAATTCTCACACTCTAGGCCTTAAACTTGCCTGGAAGATGTCAGAAGTACACAATTCATGGCAGAAGTGTGTTTACAGCTTGGGTAAGCTGCTGTCTTGAAGCAGACTGCTCCTGTGTTAATAATTTAGATTAAGTCCCACGTGGAGGCATTTCAGGGAAGAATGTTGTCTCTTGCAAACTCCCAGTGTGGCAGCAGCTATTTCTGTACTGGGAGTCGCAGGGACAAAATGCAGGAATAAGCTTTGCTTTACTTTCTGAACCTGCCCGAGGCTGCTGAGTGTGGGGGAGGCCAGGGGAGGTACTGTGACTGTTACCTGATAGCCAAGTAGTGGCCACACTCCAAGTGACAGTTATTGCTTCCCTCTGTTTCCATTTGTGTCCTTCTTCAGCACTTTCTCAGTGGTAGGCTAAGATTTATTGATGCGTTTATTTTTATATAGATACTGTGGGTGTAGGTAGACACACACAGAATAATTAAGTCTTTTTAGGATTAAACTGTACTTCTTAAATTCACTTTTCTTGATAATCAGGAAACAGGGTGTTTCATAGTCAACCCAGCAGGATATTAATATCTTCAAAGGTATCCTAAAATTGTAAGTGCTTTCATACTGTATTAGAAAGATCTCTTCATACATTAAAAAAAGCCTCCTAATATAGGCTGGGTTTCAGAAAAAATTGTTCTAAACTGTTTTCGGATGTGCAGGATATTAAGATAGGAAACAAAATTCCAAGTGATGTTTGTGTTCTAAACCAGCCTTATGGTGTCCACAAGAACCACCAACTTCTCAGAATTCCTGAAGCATTAAAAATTATAGGGGTGTGCATTCAAATTGTATAACTTTATTATTTTGACGTTAGTGATAATCAGTGTAACAAATTTGTAGGTGTGTTGTTGTATTTGGTCACTTGAGCATTTCCCTTCTGCAGGCTCCTCACGTTGCCCCTTTACCCTGTGGGTTTTGTGTTCTGGTTGCTTTGTGCTTTGGGCAGTTACTGTTCCAGGGAAACTACCAGGGTACTGATAGCCCACTTTTCTTCAGTAGCCTCAAAGTGTGTGTATTAAGCATTCGTTTTACATTAGTCAAGCCTGTGAAGTTACCCTGGAAATACATTTAAATTGTTAATACATGATAGAAATCTGCTCTCCCTTTTGATAGTCTGTTCATGTACGTACCAAATCATGCCAGGCCCTGCTTAGAGCACAGGGGTGGATCAGATGTCTTCTAGATGTGCCTCTCAGCTGAAATTATTCTGTGATTTCTCATACAGAGGAAAAGGGATAACAGTGATGGGGATCCATGGCAGAAAGATCAATGGTATGAAATTAATTCCTGTGGAGGAAAAATGTAGCAATAAGGAAGAGGGGTGGAAGGGTTGTACAGACAGGATCAGCTTCTTGCTCTGCCACCACCTTTGCAAGTTGCAGACACTGATTTCAAATAAAGCAGCTGATCTGTACAAATGGGCTGTGGTGTGAGTTGCATTAAGCTAACCCTCAAGTGCAGAATCCTGCCGAGGAAGGGGAATCCCTGCTCTCAGCTGCAGGTCTCTGCCTGCCCCTTCGTGATGAAATGGGGCTTGTGTGCTGAAGCACATCAGGAATTGATCTGCCACGGAGCTGATAAGCTGCCACATAGTTGTGTGATCTCTGGTGCCAGTGGAAATGAAGGTGAAAAGCTGCTGGAGGACCTTGTCAGGCACAGCCGCTGGAATCTGGCCCAGCAGATTACAGATTGTTGTTCTGAAGGTGCTCCTGTTCCTCGCCTGTGGTGCTGTGCTCAGAAGCAAGGGAAGCTTACAGTGTGTTAGGTCCTGGCTGCAAAAATGCCTTCTGAATTTCAGTTCAGGTGACAGGATGTTCATGGGGACAAGGGGGGGTGAAGGAAGCAGGGCAGGAAGCACTTCTTAACTCTCCAGCCCTTAGTGTCTCTTTCTATCAAGACACATCTAATCCTGCGTTCATCTGCTTTTCCAAGGTCACTGCTAATTGATCAGCCCAATGCCAATGGTGGCAAGCTTCCCTCACCACTTAGATTTATTTTTGTATGATTCACGGAAGATGTAAACCAATTATTGCCTCTGAGAAACATTACAGCTCCTGGAATTGTGTGGTTTATGCTCCAGCTCTCCGTGAGGCAATGTTTGCACAGACAAAAAGTTTCTCAACAAAATGTGTAGCAGTGCAACTTTAAGCATCTTGCACATATTGAAAATAATAGTTCTCAGACCTATAGTGATTCTATCTGGCAACTAACTTTTTGATGGATTAACCTGATTCTGCCTGCTAAAGTATTTCCTCATGTTTCAGATACACAGGAAACTTGAAACAAGTGTAGAGTCTTAATGCTGATGAGCAATGTGTTTGTTGCACGAAGTTTTTTGCCAAAACCTATCGTGTCTCATGTATATTCTCCTAGGAGGTGGTAGCCCTGTGCTTTTGGTGGTATCTGCTTTATTTTTGAGTTGGGTTGGCTATCGTGAATGATGCAGAAACAGCAGATGTGGTGTGATAGTGCAGTAATGCAGGCTGGTATCTCAGTTCATGGCCTCAGATGGATAAATAACATTCCTGTCAAACACAATGTGGAATTCTGCTGTAGAAGGGAAAAGCACTGAAGCTTTCAGATAGCATAAGGGCAACATTTGCTTATCTCTGCTAGTGAGTTGGGCTTGGAAATGAGTTCTTAACCCTGGAGAGACTGAATTTTTCACAGTGGGGTAAGGTGAGAGCATTTAAACTAGCCAGTAGCGAGGCTTTAGAAATGTATTTTGGAGCGTGTGTGCAGAAGTGCCTGTCTTGCATGCTGCCCTTGACAAGTGGCAAGACAAATTCTCCTTGGTATCTGGAAGAAAAGTCCATAAATGGTTGTATAATTTTTGCAAGCTTCATCTAGGGCATTATTTTGCAAATAACGAGGTGTTGACCCTTTTACAAGTGGATTTTTCAGTCCTTTTTTTGTTTCCCTGACATAACTGTGCAAAGGCCTTGGAAAGTTAGGAATTGCAGTAGTACAGTCTTTCATGTCTTGGCCTTAACTGAGAATCTGAGGCTGCCTAGAGAAAGTTAACAGCTATGAAAATCAACTTAATTACCGTGGTGATCAAAAAACCAAACTTAATGTTCGTTTCTGCAGGAGTAAATTTTTTTCTGACTTGCATTAGTGAGTGTGAGGTGTTCCACAGTTTGCAGTTAACAGAGCAGGGTCAGTGGAACGCTGCAGCTTGGGAACAGAAGTCAGAGATGGTAACAGGCTGTGCCTCACCCTGACACAAGATACAGCGAGCACGGTGCCGGGGCTCCAGCTCAGAGCCTGCCTGGCTCCTGGCTCTTGGACAGGGTTCGTCTTGCTTCTGCTGCCTTGCTGGTGTGCCCTGTGAAGGAATTCAGGGTACGGAAAACCAGACTTCCTCCTTGGTGTTTTGAAGACGTGGTTTCTAAGCTGGGAAATGGGAATGGACCATTTTGTCTCATGGGATGTGACCATTTGCTTATTCCGTAGTGATCTGTGGCTCAGGCACCTATGTTTGGAATAGATGATGCTGTCAGGGCAGATTATTTTTCTGCTCATGGCTTTCTTTTTAGACATAGGAAGATGAATGGGAGTCATCTTTAACTTGCCATGTCCTTGAGTTTCTGTTGTGGGGACTTTGCTACAAAGACTGCAGAGGAGATTTTATTCCAGCCTGAGCAGATTTAAGTGCTGTACCCTGACTTTAGATTCAGTATAAATGTGTGAAGAAAATTCAAAATATGTTGCTCTGTGCTTTGGTTTACATAAACATTTCCATGTTTTCTTGTTTTTTATAGCTTCTTCAGCAGCTGAAGCGATTAATATGTGACCTCTGCAGATTATATAATCTTCCTCAGCATCCAGATGTTGAAATGTTAGATCAGCCATTGCCAGCTGGACAGGTAAATCTAAAAGCTGTGGACACCTTCTTAGCCCAATAAAGGAATTGGTTTTTCAACTCCAAGAAACAAGATAATGGCAATGATTAAACCTTGTGTAAGCCAGAACTGAGATATGAAACAGTTTTGCATTATGGTGTCTTCAATCTGAATTTTGTTTGCAAAATCCATTTAATAATGGTGTGATATTACACAATTCCCTTTGAAGTTCCTGTATCACTGAAAGGTGTGGATGTGATACCAGTGCTGTCAAGTTTAATTCCCTCCTAAACACAATTCAAGCCAATTGCTGTGTACTTGGAGTGCTTCCCAAACTTACTTTTTCTGAGATGTTTGGCTCTTTGTTGAAGAGTATGTGTTTTACAGTGTGCACTTGGATGAGCTGCTGTTGATGTTTTTCCTCCTCAGTCCCTTGCAGAGATGTGGGATATCAAGGCCGTATGTTACTTTGGGTAGGGAGGTGCCTTGTTTCCTTCTTGTGCACTTGAAAAATTCAGATTTGTGAAGGCCTGGGAGGTGTTCTTAACCAAAATGTTTTCTATTGTGCTGAAAACAGAACTGCTAACTGACAGTAACTGTTCTTTTTTGTAAATTTAATAAGATTATGGGATCTTTTGCTTGTACACATTAGGATGAAATGATCACTAAAAACTCCTGTAGAGTAACAGATGGCTTCCCTGTGGTGACAGTACTATAGTAATGAGAGATAACTTGCTTAATTTTTGGTCACATGCCGAATTGTAATCCTATAGGTCTTTTCTTTGAGCCACCCACTCAGCAGTGCAGCTGTAAGGCAGAGGGCTGAGGTATTGGGGTGTAGCTTTGTGAAGGGTCTCACATGTGCTGTGAAACTCAGAAACAAACTCGTGGAAGGTTTCTCAGCCAGAAACGTCAGACAGTTTGCAAGTTAAATAAGAGTGGCCTTAGTAACTCAGACCAAAGATCCGTCTGGCCCCGGGTATTGTCTACAGCAGTGTCATTCCTCCTTTGCCAAAGGAAGAGTGAGCAGAGGACAAGCATATCAGAACGTTCCTGAGTATTTCTGCAGCTCAGACTTCTGGAGCTTGGGGTGGTATCCTGAAATAGAAAGTCATGAAAAGTGAACTCAATGTATTATTTTGATATTTCCTCAAGTAGCCTACTAGCAACAGCTACATGATGATAGTAGTGGCTGCGCAGAAATTCTAGGTAGTGAGAAAAAGAATCCATTAAGTTCTAGAGGTCTAAAGTTTGTTGGGTTTTTTCTTTCTAGGGTGTAGCAGGTAGATGGGTACTAGTCAGAGCCACAATCTGGTTTTGTGGTTAAGAGATTGTGGGTTGTAAGCCACCTGATGTTTGTTGCATTTGTCACTGTCTAAGAACAGGATGTTCCTTATCTGAATCTAAAGTTTCTACTTAGAGCTTAACTGGAATTAATTGTGACATTCTATTTATTTTTGCTCCATGCAAAAGTCTCTTCACTGTCATTCTCAAGAAAAGCATCTTTATGCATCTTGCATGTTAAACCTCAGTCCTTTACAGATAAGGGTAACTTTTGCATTTACTGCTTCTCTTTGAGAGTAGACTTGCTGATTTTGAAAGAGAGGAGCCTATGCAGAATTTATGCAGAACCTTCATTGTTGTATTGCAGAATGGAACAACAGAAGAAGTTACATCAGAGGAGGAGGAAGAAGAAGATATGGGTGAAGTACGTCTATATAAGAGATTGTTGTCCTAATCTGGTAGAATTTTGGCATTTTGCTCTGCAATGTCTGGCTAATAATTAAACCAAACTGTAAAATGTAATCTCCCTGGAGTTCAACAGAAAAGATAATTAAAATTTGGATGTTTACCTGAATGTCAGCTTTCCCTTCAACCACGAAACTAGTGAAATTTTCTTCTTAAACCTAGATCTCAGCTGTGAGGTACTTGGATACAGAGAATTGGACATCTGTTTGTGCTTTAGTCAAACAATACATAACATTGTGTGCCAAATCAGTAAGTTTTTGCATTGTTAACTCCTATTTCAAGCAGCATGTGAACTGGCTCTGATGCAGTTGGAAGTGCCTCCCAAACTGAAGCAGACTGGCTGAGAGTAAATCAGTTTGCTGACTCGTTAAATGGGTGAGCTAGATTATAACTAAGAAATTCAAGGAAATGGAAGGACACTGAAACAGACACACTAGACTTTAATGCCCATATCTGGCAAAATGGTGCTCTCTTTAATGAGCTTTGTAGTTTTAAGAATCACCCTTTTTGCTTGCTTCTACTGCATGTTGGAGTAGCTCCAAGATGCTTGCTTTTTACACTGCTGTAGATTGCCTCATTTTAGTAGAACTGTTCTGACTCCTTCAGGTTTAGATTTTTAATGAAGGTGTAGTAAGAATGAACAACTTTCTAAATAAGAGCTTCCTATAGAAAAGATCTAAATGTTACCGAGTTCTTAAATTAATTTGAAGCAGCCTTTCTTACGTGTATTTAGTCTGATCTATGTTTGCTGGAGCCAGTGTTTCTGTAAAGGTGCTGTGTCCCATGTCCTGCTGCCACCAAGGCTCTTGTCGTTTGCAGACTTCTAGAGTAGCCTTTTGCATTCTTTTTGGGTTACTTTTGCACAAAAAAGAAATGGTCTCCATTATTTATAAGCTGTCAGAGGGCATTGTGTGTGGCAGTGATATATCTGCAACTTGTAATCTAGTCCCAGTTCTAAATGGAGAAGCAGTTTACAATTCCTCGGCTCCATTGTTGTGAGAAACGTGAGTGTTTTAAAGAATACTCAGTCTAAAGTCTGTTACAGCTGAAGGAAACGGTGTCAAATGCACCAGGTGTGTTTCTTATGACGTGGGGCATCCTTGAATTTGCATTTTCCTGCCATGCAAACAGATGGTCCATAAAGAGCAGCCCCAGGTGAGGCCGAGCTCTGCATAGTGTACGGAGTGTATCTGGTAGTTGGTAACCAAAGCTCGCTGGTGTGGCTGCTGCAGTGCGTCCTCTTCGTGTCAAGGTATTTACCTCCTTCCCCTCCTCTCCACAGCCAGCATTTGAATCTCCTTAAGGCAGTTGTCTGAAGCTCAGAGTGCTCCTCTGCAACAAGATAAGCCCATCTCAGGATGCAGAGCAGAGGGGTTTTAATGCCTCAGTCTAGAACGCAGAACCGAGGCGTTGGCTTGTGTGATCAGAATTCTCGACCACAGGATTCTGCCTTGCATCCTGATTCCAAAATTACTGCATCTAATCTTTAGCTGAAATGTTAACCTTGAGCAAAGTACGCATAGCTTTCTAATATTTAACTTTCTTGAAGGGTTGCTGTAGCCCTGTCAGATACGTTAATCACTGTTTGCCAGAAGTGTGTTATAGCTAGAACTCTGATTGCAAGAATCTGCTTTTAGAAACATCTTGGAGACACCCTAACTTTGGGTACTTCTGGATTCTCAAGTCCTGTTTGTCACCTACTTCAGTGGGCTAATTCTCTACAATCCTATCTTCTTGCAGAGGTTGTGCTGGTTTCTGTGACCAAAAACATGTTGTGAATTCAGATTGCATTTGTGTCATGAAGGCTCCCTATATTTCCAGTGGATAGTGTTGGCTGAGAGTGAAGTTAGAACAAAATAGAAATGGCATCCAGCAATCACAAATAGGTAGTGCTGTGCAGTATGTGACTGTATCCCAAGTGCCCTTGGAGAGGGTTTCAGTGAATGAAGAGCATTGTACAGTTACTGACAATTAACTTTCCTCTCTCCTGTAGGACATTGAGGATCTGGATCACTATGATATGAAGGAGGAGGAACCAGTTGATGGAAAGAAATCTGAGGATGAAGGCATTGAAAAAGAGAACCTTGCAATCTTAGAAAAAATCAGAAAAAATCAAAGGCAAGATCACTTAAATGTGAGTGAATGGTTCCATGCTTCTTCTTTGCAATACTTCTGACTTTAAAATAGAGGTGGCTTTCAGCAGAGAAAGCCCACTGCTATGCACCTAGACATAAATTAACCTGTAGCTGACTCTTTAGCTGCTCATCTCATTTCCAGATATATCCATATGATTGTCCCTCTGTTTCTTGCTTGGTGCCTTTGTTACAAACTTAAATTCTCCTTGCAGAATCAGCAGAATGCATCGAGGCTCTGAGCGTGACTTTTGTTGCCGAACCCTTGTTAAAGTTAAAAAATAAAGCCGTATTTAAAAATGACTGTATTAAAAGTCATGGGTGACTTTAAATACTTGGTAAACCTGTGCTTTAAATCCATTTTATGCATGAGTTTCTTTTTCAGTAATACCTGTGCCACCTGGAAATTCCTGGAGGGTGGTGTATTGTTGGGCAGTTTTTAATTGCCATATATAAAGCAAGGGGCCTTCAGCAGCTCTGCAGCTTTGTTGTTACTTTCCTGAGTGATCTTGCCAGCAGGCAGTTGTAGCAAAAGTGCTTTTTCTCCAGAGGTTTAGAAACATTCTGGCACAAGTGCCAAGTTCCAGAGAGGCTTCTGCTTCTCAAAGGTGCATGTAGGAGGGTATGATGAGGTCATACAACCTTAATTTTGTTTACCCTGGCTCCCCAAAAAATCAAAGCTTTGGTTTCATAGAGGCTTAAAATGTGTAAAACATGAAATGTAATACTTCTGTTTGATCTGCTTCAGCCAAAGGGTTTTAAAATTTTATCACCCAAACCTGATTGGCATTTCAGGGTTTAAAAGCAGGTATACATAAGGTCCCAAACTGCTTTTGCTGTATTTTCAAGTCTGGTTTTGAGACTTGACTAACCATAAACACAACAGTCACTTACTGGTTTTGTTTAAACTTGAGTGTTCACCGTTTGAGAAGATGCCTAGTGAGGTTTTGTGTGCTTCTGGGTGCATAACTCACTCCTAATAGTAAGGAGTCTTTAATTATTAAAGAAAATACATCTTCTTGCAGCCTGAAAGGCATAGCCTGCTTTACAACCACCTAAAATTTGGTAGAGCAGAAAAAAAGGTTTTTGTAGTGTCAGCATCCTTCCTTGGTGCAGAAAGCCTCTTAAAACTGCCTATTTTCTTTTGCTATCTGTTCTTTTCCCATTTGGCAAAAATTGCCTTTCCTGTTGCTTTTTCCCTCCACGTTTAGTGGAGCCGAAATGAACACTGCTGGTTTTCTGTTTGACAACAGCAGATTCAACTTACATAATAGCTGTTTCTCATGCCAAGACACTCTTGTTGATGCATAAACAAGGTCAGCTGAGTACAGGGAACAGGGTATTCAACTGCTGCTGAGGAACTGTGGTATTTTTGTGGGTCACCAGAAATAGCTGTGCTGCTGAAATAATTTCTCAGAGGACTTGCGAGGGTTTACTCTTAGGTGCTGGAGAACCAGAAGCTATAGCTGTGCTACTGACCTAGGAAAGAGCTAACCCAGTAGCACTGTAATGGTCCTCCATGCTGCCAAAACAGGGGACTTCTAGTAGGATGTGTTCACCACGCTGTAAGGGAGCAGACGTTTGCTGAGTGTCCTGACACAAAGCAAAATTCAAGTCTGTACAGCCCTCACGACTGTTTCTTAGAGGACAGTATGAGTTTCACAAAGTTAAATGCAGTGGCTAAACGTAGTCTGTTTTTTACAGGAGCCAGGCAGCCTTTTGGGATACTTTGTTTCCTCAGAGGCCAGTAAAACAAACCCATGCCATTTACGTGCTGGTTGTTGGAAAAGGGAATGTGCAGCATAATGTAGGGCTTTGGCTGGTGCCCAGTGCAGCCAGAAGACTTTTCAGTTCCTTTCCATGTTCTTTGGCCCAAGTCCACGGGTTGTCCTCTGTCCCCTTGGCTGCAGTGCAGGCTGGAGTTACAGATCACGCTCAAGGCTTGTTCATGGGAAAGCAGCGCATGCGCTCCTGTTCTCATTTATTCCTGACAGGTTAAAGACATTTTTCTGCTTCTCAGGGTGTTGCCATAGGAGTTTTTAGGGTTTATGTGTGTGGTACAAGGTAAGAACGTGTATTTACTAATTTTGTAAATGAGTTCTGTACTTGGCAGTATCCTTAATCCCATTCCTGTTGCTGGCATCAGGAGATAAATTTGGCTTGTGGTACAGTATGTAACTTGGAGCAAGAATTAATCCCTCTCTTAACATTGTAATAACTTTAAAGAACCACTTGTTTACCTGGAGTTAAAAAAGGTCTTTGAACTGGAATCATTAACTTCAAATATTTGACAACTTGCTGCTGCTTGCTTTTCAGAGGTCTCTCCCCACATAGTCATTTTAAAGATTAATGCCTTTCTTATTTAGATAATGCTATTAGCTTTTCCTATTTCATACTGAGGAGTTCAAGCACCTCCCTTTAGAAGGCTCCAATGTGTCTACTTTCATCTTCAGATTTTATGAAGTCTAAAGTGTCATTTCTATTTTTAGTCTAATCCTTGAAGGAAGTATGAACCTACTTTGACTTCTAGGAATGAATGTGCTTCTGCATAAATACCGAGAAAGTTCAGTGGCACTGGAACTTGTGTTCTTTAGCTCTTTTTGGGTCGTTTTAGATTTCAGTTTATTTTCTTGGAGAAGTTTTCCTGTCTTGTTTCAGTAGGTAATTTTTGGTCTTGGTTAAATGATCTGAAATGCACTGAGTGAGGAGGTTTCTTGTAGTATTCTAATGTGTTCATGTTTGTCTTCTGTCTGATCAGAAAAATAACAATCAGATCTTTGCATATAAAACGGCAGCGAACTTCACCTCCTACCTCCTAACTTCTGGAGGAGAGCAGGCTGTGAGCATTTTGAGGGTTGGAAGGGGAAGAGAACCCCTGAGATCTCCGTGGCCTTAGTGCAGCAGGCCAGTGGCAAGTGCTGGTCCGACTGCGGCACAAGTTTCGTGTTTCTGGCGGTGGCAGCAGCTCGTCCTTGGCAGGAGGAGTTTGAGAACAGGACAGGCTTGTAGTGATGCATCTCATGAATGTTTTTCATGTCCAGTAGTTTTGGCTGTGGGAATTCCTGCATCAGGTATTTCTGTTATTTGCAGCTCTCAGCAATTGGCACGTTGTCAGCATAGATGTTTGCCTCCTGCAGCAGGGATTTCTCCAGCTCACCTGCTCTTTGTTCTGGAGAGCCACAAAATACGCTGGTACAGGAGAGGATGATCAAGTGAGACTTTTTGTGCCTATTTGATTACTTATTAAGAAAAAAATGTCACTTGGGTCTGGTCTGGCAGCTCAGTTAACTACTTCATATGAAATGGCTTTGCCTTTCTGCCTTTGGCATCAGCCCCACGTGACGGATACCCATCAGATCCCATGATTGACCAGTTATTTCTGAGGCAGTTGCAACTATAAATCTTAATGTCACAATTTGAGAAATGGGAACTTTATCTCCCTTGGAGTGTCAAGTCCCACTTTTCCAGAAGGATACTGTTATTTATATCTGAGTTCAATCTTTGAAATTGTAACTTGCACGTAGTGAGTTATGGAAAAAGTTTTTAATTTTAGTATCACTACAGTCAAAACTGACCTCAGTGCTCTGTATCGTGCAATGGTGTGATGCAAATTGTGCTCTCTTCTAAACTACAATTTAACAGTAGCTACAAAACCCACAGTGATACCAGAATGAAGACGTGGTTCAGAGCAGTGGTGTTTGGCATTTTACCATGAGGTTTAGCTGTTGCCTTCCTCTTCAAGTTCCTCCAAGGGTAGCTCGGAGCACATAAAATAAGCTTCTGTGCTAAACTTCTTAAGTTAAGCTTGCTATCCTCTTTCTCCTGATTGCAGATTACTGGTTTACAGTCTATCGATTCTCTAGGGTAGCAAGTGTAACTATATTTAATGCTGCTATATAAGGAGTGAGCAGCCCAATTAGAGACTCCTAGGGGGAAAAAGGGTGAAAAACACTGTTCTAGACAAAGTGTGTTGAGGCTTGCTTACACACACTCAAACTAACTTCTTTAATACCACCTCATTTTATCAGCAATTACAATGGCAGTCAGGAGCATGTGGGTGTGTTAGGCTTTGGTTTTTAAATGTCTCCAGTATAGAATGTATTTAAACTCTCATTTGCCAAGATGAGCTTCCAACATTATGCATAGAAATTCAGTGGTTTCTTTGGATGGAAATAGAGATGCATTGAGAGACGTAGTTTTCCACAGGATGTCTTTGACTATCTAACTTGTTCTTAAATTGCCTGAATTTGCAGGTTGATAATCTGTGAAAAGGATAAGAAAATTCCTTCTTTCAGTAAGAAACACAGTAGCAGGGGCAAGGATCTGCACAGCTCTGCACAGAAGAAAACCAAAACCTTGACACTTGTCTATGAAATTTCTTTCCTTTGAACTCAACGTACTGATGAGTCTCAGTCTTAACTCTCACAAAGCACAACAGCTGTACAAAGAATGGTGGTTAATGCTGTCGTGTTAACTGGTTAAATGTAAGGCTTCCTTTTTTAGCTAATCTGCTAATAGTGGGCATAAACAGTAGTAATATCCAGGCAATGCATATAAACAACCTTTTTCTGTAAAATTTCATGTACTTGGTGTTAGAGAAATCCCTTCTTTGTCTGCTACTGCTCTATAGAGAGGGGCATAGTAAACGGAAAAATTACTTGTCTGAAGCCCTGTCTTTACATAGCTTTTGTTTAATCAGATGAAAGGAGTTACCTGTTATTTGCATGTTTAATTACAAGGTTCATCCTTCATACCGGTCTGTTAGGAAAAACTAGTGGAATTTCAGGAATCTGCATAATGAAATCCAAAGGCAAATGAAAATAAATAACCTTAAAAGAATAGTCTACAGATTCTAGTGTGAAGCCAAGCATATTACTTGATACTGCTGGACAGAGAAGACAGAGGACTGTGTGGAGGCTTTAGCATCAAGTAACTGTTACTGATACTTAATTCTTACTAAGAAGTAATTTGGTCCTACAGTTATGACCTTGCAGAATATAAAACATCACTGGGGACTTCAGGCAAATGGGGATGGTGTTTCAGGTATTAGGCACTGGTCACAGCTGCTTCATATTCTTCCAGAAATAATTTTCTCACACTTCTGTCCAGAAAGGATGTGTTTGTAGATGTTCATAGTGTCTGGAAGGAAACTAAAGAAATAAGTATCTTTGAATTTTTAGATGGTGTGAAAAAGCAAACTCATCAGCTTACTGATTCAGTACTTGTTACAGGCAGGCTGAATTATTCTAGGTGGGTCTTTTTGATTTGGTTGTGGGGTGGTTTTATTTTTTGTCATGGTTTTCCCCCCCCTCAGCCACACTTACGAGCTCCATATATGAGCCTGTATTTCAGTGGCAGTGACTGAAGGACAGGAGCAGTAGGGAACTGCAGAGGACTCATCCAGCTTTGGGAAACGCTGCAGGTGAAAGCCCGAGTGTCACAGGGTCAGGGTTTGGGGTGCTAACTGCCTTAGCTCATTTGGAGGCCTTGTTCCTATTCAGTATTTTAAATCTTGTAATACTAACTTTTAGCTCTCTGTTTGTCAAAACTCTCGAACCTAAAGTGGTATTTTGGGTGGGATGTATAAGCAGAGTAATCACATAACATAAAAGAAAACTGTGTGCTAAGTTTTCTCACTCTGACGTGCTGAGTAGTACAGAACTGAGCTCTAAAAGAATAGAAGAGATTTTTGCCCTGGTTGCAGAAATCACAAGAACTATGACAGGTCACAAGAAATATTTTGTATTTTAAGGTTTACTTATCTTAGTCTTCCTCTGTGTAGGTGTTGATTTTTTTTTTTTTTTTTTCCACTGAGTTGCAATAAATGTTGCCTTTGTTCCACATTTTCTAAATTTGCTGTTGGTCATATTCATCTGGAAGCTGCTGTTCTAGAGTGGATACTTCCCAACTCCTGTACCTTTTGTCATGACCAAATAAAAATATACCTCTGAGAAAGCAATAAAACTTTCTGTGTAGAAGCTTGTTCTTAGGATTAGTCTTACTCTTCTTCCCAGTGTGTAAAAGCAGAATGTAAAATGAAATGTTTCTCTCTGAGATGTACTGTGCATCCATCTTGGAAATTAAAATGCCACATATTTAGCTCCTTTACAGAAAAGTACCTTGATTAAAAGTTTGTGTCGCCTATAGCATTTAGTAGTATATATTAATGTGCTCCTTTAGAGGGAGGACCTTGTTTCTTTGGAGTAGACTTTGCTGACTAGAATATTTAACTTTCCAGAAACCTAATTCTCATACAGAAATTAATATGCTGTTAATACTTTCTAGTTAGTGTAACTGTGTAATGTAAAGCTGTTTGTAAATATTACTTTTCACTTATTTGGAGTCTTTTTTGTTTGTTTCAGGGTGCAGTCTCTGGGTCAGTTCAGGCTTCAGATCGACTTATGAAAGAACTCAGGGATATATATAGATCACAGAGTTATAAAACAGGTAAAATGCCTCAGATTTCCCTTTTTAAAATATACTTTAAATGAATTGTCTTGGGAAATACATCCTGCTAATCTTTCTGTGGTTTGTTATCCTGTGTTTGTATATACGTGTGTGTTTGTGTGTGCACGTATGTAAAAATACATAGATTCATTATATATACTCTTATTACATCAAGTAGTTTATTTGTGGAGAAGAGTCATAACACACATTCCTTGGAATAATGATGAGAATTACAGTGAAAAACAAGCTTGTATTTTAAATTAGTTTGAATAATGACCAGTGATTATCTTTAGGTAGTGAATGGCTGTTTCATTTATTCCTTGTAGGAGCTGTATCTAAACTAGCTCAGCCAAGGATTCAGCACATTGAATTGTCTGAGTTACTGCATGAGAAATAGAAATCAGATGGATTTTGGGCAAGTTGTATTCCTCTATCACTGCAGCCGGGTGTGGGACAAATGCCTAGTTAGAGAGTCAGTATAAACTTAAATACCCTTTCAGTTTTCTGAACTTTTGCCCATGTTTAGTTCTAGTGGACTTAAATCTCGCTTGGCAATGCCATTTCTTTTGTGTGTAAAAGAACAGAGGGGAAGGGACAATAGGCTCCTGTTCTGGTTTGTCATATTTAACTTCTAGATCAGTTGTTTCATGCATGGCAGTGCTGGGGCAGTGGTAAAATGTCCAGGGTATAAACTGGAGGAGGTAACCCAGTGTAGATCTAAGGCAGCCTACTTCTTTTAGCTTTGTTGCAGCTGAGTGCTTGCCAGTGTGCCTAATCACCGTCTCTCCGGGAAGGAATGGATTAGTGGGTCTGGGGAAGAGCTAGAAATAGATCTGCGTGGAGTCGTGGGGGATGCTTTACTGCCCCTTTTGGATCTTCAGGGTTTGTTTTCGTGATTAGAACGAAGGTTGAATATATAAACCAGCTTGACTGTGGTACCACTGGAGTCAGCCAGGGGCCCCTGGGGTAGGTGTGGTTTGAGGTGAGGACTTCGGCTCTTTAGCAGTGCCATTTCTTAGCTTTAGATAAACAAGTCTTACCGAGTTGCAAAAGACTGATCTCGATGTAGGAAAGCATACTCTAAATTATGAGGAAGAGCAGATCTTGCTAAACTTGACAGAAAGTTGAGGTTCTTAAAGGTGAGTGCAGTAACTTACAGCTCATGACTTTGGAAATATGTAAAAATACTGCAAGTGGATGCCTCACGCTGATCTCTAAAACATGGTAATGAAGCAGTGTCAAGTGGAGGTTGACACTACAAAGATGATGGAAATTCTGCTTTGAAACACTGTCCTACTGACACGTTTATTACGTTTTGCTGGTAAACTGATGCTGTTTGTTATAAAACTTACCTAGATTCATTCCTTATGGCTTCATTTATTCTTCGACCTTGAGTGAATTTATGTTACCGGTGCTTTTCCTCGGTGCCAAACTCCTGCTTTTATAGCCTAGTTCTGCCTTTTGTTAGGTAACTGTCACCGTGTGCACAGGCTACGCCAGGTAATTGGCTTTTTCAATGTCATTTTTGTTCGGAGTGCTTCCCCCATGGTCCGTTTTACCCTAAATTTAATTTCTTCCTACTAATGTGCAAAGGGAACCATTGTGAAACTTAGAGGTTCTGGTAAGTGTTGCAAGGCAATTTAACGTTGTTTTCATTTCTTTGTAAGACAAGCCAGAAAGGCTAAGGCTGATTTTTAGTTGGGTAAGGATCACTTTATTTAGTTTGCATGAGGTTACATATTTTTACGGCTGACAGCAGGACAACACCACTGGGAGTTCTGAAGTGAATAATACTTGTAGCAATATTATTTTAATTTTTTTCTATTAGACTGTTTTATAAAAAAGTACTATTAAAAGACAGTGGCTTCAGTTGTAGGTGTGTATTCAAGGCAGTATCTATTCTGGAAATGAATTTCCTTTATCAATTGAAGTAATGCTGCTGGAATTCAAGCAAAAGATGACAACAAGCTTGCTCTCAACAGCAGTTGCTTATCTACCTGGGAAATCTAGGGGGAAAATTGCCCTTAAAGAAACTGAAAATAATTTTCTTACGAGCTGACAGAAGCAAAAAATACTCCAGCAAATTAAGATACTCTGTTGTGAATTAGACAGTTTCATTAACCTGGTCAGATAATGGGAGCCACAAGTCCTGCAAAGTCAGATTCTCATTTCCAGATCTCAGATTGGAGATTCACAAAGGACTTATCGTAATTTAGGGGATTGGGAAAGGAGGGCGAGAAACAAAGAATTCGGGGATATTAAATGAAATCTTTTCTGTTCATATCTTAGCATCTGTTTCATTCATATATAGGTCATACAGACTTCAATTCACTGTTTTTATCCAAAGACTGTATGGGATTTACTTTTTGATATAGTCATGTTGCCATAAGTAAGACATTGCCTCTGTTTTGAAAGGAATTGTTTCTCCCTCTGTATTTCAGTTTCTTACTTTTTTGCTTGCTTCATGATTCTATGGGCTTCTTTTTACTTGATGACCTCTTTTACTTAATCACCTTTGAGGAATAAAAAACCCACCTTGTGTTTAAGCAAGAGGAACCTACCTTGATTCCTTTCCTACATTAAGGACCTCTCAAAAACTGCTATTAATAAGTTAAGTTCTTTTTGACAGTAACCTTTTTTCATCTCACTGTCAAGATTTTTAAAAAAGCAACTGAGTTACTTCCAAATAACACCTCTTGCTTATTCAGAAAATCCCAAACAACTCCTCCCTCTGCTTTGGAGAGTGTTGTTAAGTAGCTTCCGTAGGAAGACAGGGAGCCCCCTTGCTGCTGCTCACGAGGAGACACAGATACAGTTTGGCTCAAAACTTGGGTGCTTGAAAGGCTGATGGGTGTCACAGTGGTGTTAGGGCTGGTGCTTGTCAGTGCTGAGCTGAGCCTCTCTTGAAGAACCCTTTTGCAGCCCCTGGCTTAGGGGCAGTGCAGCTCTTCCCGCTGGGGAAGCTGGCAAAATGTGTGGGCCTTGGAGCTGAAGGGCTGGGACGTGAGCTGTGGCTAAGAACAGGAGTTCCAGGATGATGGAAGGTGGGCAGGAGTGGGGCTGGAGGCTCAGTGAGTGAACAAAGGGATGGAAGTTCTCTCGTGATCTTCCATTGTTTAGGATGGTGTCGGGATCCTTGCTGTAACGTATTCCCTTGTCTGTAATCATTCTATGCTCGTGCTAGGGGCCAAACCTGTAATATTGAGAGGCTGCTTCTCTCCAGTCTTGGATGCAGGTGGAAGAAAATATCCTGGATACAACAATGGAATAGATTTGTCATTAATGGGAGTTGACAATGAGCAGAGTTCTGAATGTCAACTCCTTTGTTGTTACATCAGAGCAGTGCAAATTGAAATTCTTACAGTTTGTGACTTACACTAGGGTTAGTTCAGAAAAGTGTCCTTGGATCTGGGGAATTGGAAAAAGGCCTTAATAGCTCCTTTGGTTGATCCTCAAACAGAAATGTCATGTCTGTGAAGTAGCTGCTGATTAAAAGGGACATAGAGAGCACAGTGAGCATCTGTTCAGGCCTACACTGTTATTCTAGACACAGGAAAATTAGAAATTGTGCTCTTGGCTGCAGTACCCACTTGTTAGTGGCACTCAGTAAGGAGAAGCAAGCCATGGGTGCTTCAGCTTGTGTGCCAAGTTTTGAAATGCTTTAGAAGTAAAGGTGTCTGGACAGCTTGAAATGTCATCTGTACTCCAAGTACTAATGCTTTGTGAGTTTCCACTGCAAGATTATTTTTATGCTAACATAATAAATAACTCAGAAATGAATACTCCCGTTCCATGGGGAGAATGTGGTAACTGCAGTCTGGTGGTTGTATTGCCTTCAGAAATGGTAGGCAGGTTCCTGATTTGCAAATGACTTCCAAATAATTAGGTCAGCAACAGAGATGCTGTTAAATATTAGGCCAGGTAACGAATTTAATAATAGTGGGTTAGTCTATATGCATGAATATTCTGTGAAAGAAGGGGTTTAACTTTTGTACATGACTGATACCATGTTCTAAATCTTTCCTGGTGGTTAGAGATTTATTGCTTTTTCCAGAGCTGCTTGTGAATTTATGCCGAGAGGAAGCTTTGAATATACAAGAAAATGGCAGATAATTTCCATCCTTCCCTGGGAGTGCAATGCACAACTGGTGTCTAACATGCTTAAAACAAACAGGCCACTGAAAATCACCAGCTGGCTCCCACAGACCATTCCATTCTCCAGATGCATCTTTCTGGCTTCTTCAGTCAGCTCTTGGGAATGTGCTTCATCCACTGCAGTATCCCTTTTTTTGGGGTTTCTGCTGCATACACTGTCCCCTGTGCTGTCCTGCTCTGCCTGTGCTAATGAGAACCTGTGAAATACAGCACTGCATACTCAAAATGTGTTGTAAAGTGTCTTAAAAGCACCTTGGTCGTGTACTGGGTGTAAAATACAGTGAGTGATAAGCAAGATAGAGTCGTAGTTGTGGAATTTTGAAGGCGAAATGGTTAAGCATCAGAAAAAGAATTTGATTCATGTGGATTTTTTTAATAGAAGTGAAAACACTCTTTCCTTGTAGTTGCTCGGAAGTGCTTCTGCTACTGGAGGAAGGATGTGCCTCAGTATCTTACCCATTGCTTACACCTGCTGACAGTATTCATATTTAAAAGCAAAGAACATTTTTGCTAAGTTTTCTTATTACACTTTCAGTGCATAATTAATTCCATCTGATATTTCTACAGGGATATATTCAGTGGAACTGGTAAATGACAGCTTGTATGAATGGCACGTTAAGCTTCTCAAGTAAGTTAAAGCTTTTTCATGTTCTGAACAGTCTGTTTTATTATTTCTGCAGAGATTCTTTTGATAAATGAGAATCTCTAGCCAGAGCATATAAAATAGCGTGTTAAAATAGTAGTAGCAGTAATGGTAATTGTAGCCACAAAATAGTGGCTGTAATTCTGATACATAGAAATGTGTAGAGATGGAACTGTAGTAATTGAGCTGGCAAAAAGACAGACAAGCTTTTCGCTGCCAACACTATATTTATATTACATTAACTGTCATTACTGTTCAATTCTAAAACTGTGCCAAAATATGCAGCCTCAAATGATGAAAATTTTTTCAAGAGTTTTTGCATGGCTTTATTTTTATTAGATTTTAGTGATAGGAGTATCCAACTCCTAGTTTCATTCAAGATGTAAGAAAGAACAGAACTGCCTTAGTGTCATTAGTTGTTTATTTCTACAGTTAAACAGACACATAGGACTGAAACCTTTATCTATCACATAAATGAGTTATATAGCTATATATAACTTGTCTTCTGTCATCACCTAGTGCACAAAATGAAAAGCAGTACCTAACTCACCTTGTTACATCCATAGTGCAGTAACTTTAATCTGAGGGGTGTTACAGTGAAATTATTCCTGCTCAGAGGATCATCTGCTGTCATCCCTGTACAGTACCCTAAAGAAAGGAAGAGCCCACCCAAACTGTGCTGGGTGGCTGTGAAATCTGGCAGTGGATGAAAGTGCTTCCATCGGTTTGGGTACATTGAGGAGGATAGGTGTAAGGACTGAGGCTGTTTCAGCACAGGAGCTGACTTGCCTGTAGGAATTGTTGCCTTGTCCTAGGGGTGAGACTTGTGCAAACTGGGTCACCAGCTGCTGAAACAGTTTGGTTTCCTTCTGCGAGTAATCATGGGCATGTGAAGGTTTTGAGGCTGCAAAGGGCAGGAATGACACATCAGAGAAATCTGTGGCACATTACAGAAGGCCTTTCCTATCGAGTGCTCCTGAACCGAGTGTGCAAACCACCGTGCAGTGATTTGAAACCTCTGTTCAAGTGCTGTGAACAGGTCTCATTTTCTGCCTTCAGAAAAGAGGAAATGGAGTACCTGCAGCAAATGTCTTCCAGAATGTCTGAGAGAATAAGTGTTGTTTGTTTATTGTGGCAAAAAGTGTCTGGGAGCAACTGCACTGTGTGGAGTAGCTGAGGGGGTGGGTGTCAGAGGTCTGGACCCACGTGAGGAAGGACTAGAGTATTGTATTGTTACTAGAACAAGTCCCTGTGAGCTGGCCCAGCCAAAGCCAAGGCTTGAAATGAGAGGTTCCTGAGCACTGCAAGATTTTTTTCTGAAGTAGCTTCTCTCTGGTAGGATGGAGACAAACTGCCCAAGTAATTCTGAAGTGAGACCTAGTAGCTTTGTAGTTTCACCTCTAGTAGAGGATTAGATTTAATGGCCTCAGTCCCTTTAACATAGGCTTTTGGCTTGCTGCAGGTGTTTTTGATCAGTCTCTTCTGTTTAAAAGCTGATGGGGTGTCAGAGCTCGGTGGGATTAACCCAGTAATGTCTGAATTAATGGCCAGGCTGCTCACCACCAGCATTTTGGAACAAACAGTTGTTGAAATTCTGCTGAGCAGAAGCTGCTGGCTTTAGGCCTTCTGCTGATGCAGATTACTTTTAACAGCTGATGCAGAACTACAGTTACATATTCCATAAAGGATTCACGAACTGTGTGCTGAAAACTGGATGGCTACAGTCTGCCTGTTTTTCTTCCCTCTTACTTGAACACAACTGAACTGAAGAGAATTAAAATTGCTCTTTTCAAATAAACAGCTTACTTTGAGCTGTGTTTAAGTAACCTTTGATTGCATGGGGAAGGTAGTACATTGCAGCAAGTTTTCATGCTGATCTCATGGCAAAATTTTTACTTTGTAAAAGCAGCAAGAATTTCCTACAGCTCACCTTAAACTACAGTTTGTAAACTACAAATACATAAAGTCTTTAAGAGGAATTACTGTTTACAGGTATTGAAAATACTAACTTCATCCATGATCTCCCCCCTGCTGCTTTTATAGGGTTGATCCTGATAGCCCACTGCATAGCGATCTTCAGGTCTTAAAAGAAAAAGAAGGTGTAGAATACATTTTACTCAACTTCTCTTTTAAGGTAAGTGTCTGTGGGATGAAAAGCTGCAGTTAAATTTCAGGCTTACTGTAGAAAGTGACTGAAATGACCCTCAGCTGTTACTTGGGTAATAACGGATCTGTAGCATAAAAAAAAGAAGATAAAAGGAAACTAAATTCCAAGTTCGGCACTAAAGCTTCCCAAAAAAATGCTTTTTAGCCAGTACTTTGGAAAGGGAATTTTTATAGAACTGAAAAGTTGTAGTATGTCAAATCTGATTTGACAAATAAGGCTACTGAAATACTTGCTGGTTGGGAAACTGTCAGTGTTTTCCTTAACCTGTTTATTATTATTCTTTTCAGGATAACTTCCCTTTTGATCCTCCCTTTGTGCGAGTGGTGTCTCCTGTGCTCACGGGAGGGTAGGTGTGAGCTGCCCTACAGAAATTGTGCCTAGCAGTAGAAATGTTACAACTTGCAAAACTCTGTGCCTGCCATGATGTTTAAGAACTGACCTCTGGGGGGGTTAACATCGCTGTTACTTCTCCTGTTGTAAGGTGTTTTGAGTTTGTGCCTTGAACAGGTCTTGATCCCTGTGTTGCCCTAAGTTTGCTGTATAGTCTTAACTGGCTCTCTTGCTGGTAACACTGCCATAATGGTTTTGTTTAAAAATTCCACAAAAGCTAATCCAAAAATACTAAATTTAATTGAAAACGTGCTCCAAATGTCATCTAAAGTGTGTTTGAAGTGCTGTCTGTGGCATGGAAGCTTGTATCTATCTCTGGAGAGGAGATTAAATTCACCTTTCAAGGCTTTTATGCCTCTCCTGGTGACAGGAAATGATAGCTGCATTTGAAAATGCAGTCTGTGATAGCTGGAGCTGATTCTGATTCGATTTGTGTTGCCATGTATCCTTTTTGAATTCAGTAAATGGTTAGTGCAGTTAAATAGGGTTCAGGAGGGGTGCTGCTATCTCAAAACTAAATGAGCAGAGCCAAACACCAGAAAATTCACTGGATTCTAGTTTTATTGTACTCAGACTTCTTTGTAGAATGAAAAAAGGATGGCTTTTCAGTGGTCATTTCCCTCTGAATGTCATAGGGATGTATGAGGTTTAAATGTCTTGATCATAGAGGAGAATACATTTTGGCAGAGGTAAATTCTCTTCCCTCTGTTCAGGTTTTGTGATGCTCAGGTGTTCTGTGGAGTCCCAGTCAGCACAATGGATGAAGTGTTACTGAAATTAGAAAGTGATTTACAGGAAAAGAGCAAGCAAAGATCTGATTCTCTCCTATTATTTATAAGTGCACCTACATTGTTTGAAATGGTGTGAAATTTCTTTACAGAATTGAATTTTGGTGGTTTCTTTTAGCTACATGTCAGTGCTATGTATATGTAGAGTAGCCATAAAAAGTAACTTCCCTTTTCCATGGTCTCTGCAGTTGTGCAGACCAGCTCAGTCAGTAGTTTAAACTAAATCTACTTAGCAAACAACTTTTTTTTTGTCTCACAGTGCTAATCTTTTTTTGCCTAAGTATAACACGGCTATATAGTTATAATCTATTACTGGTTAAAGGGCATTTCAGCTTTATGAACAAAGAATTTAACAAAGAAGCTGGCAAGAGCTTAGAGTGCTTGCGAGCACTTGAATCTTTCTATAAACTGCTGATGTCAAGTGTGTTTTCTTTCACATTTGTTTCTAGGTATGTCCTAGGTGGAGGTGCATTATGCATGGAACTTCTTACTAAACAGGTGAATATGGGCTCTTTTATCTGGATAACAAAACATGGCTTAAAACAATGAAAATAGGTGCTTCCCTTGAGTTGAAGAATCCGTGTGTGGAATAAATTGCACACTCCAAAGGTAACATGGTGGAATTAAACCTCAATCCCACGAGATTGGCTTTGTTGATCTCGTTTGAGCTCTTCTCTCCTGCCTTGGATGGTGCACAAGAGCTCTGAGGAAGAGGCAGGAGAAGTGCAAGCATGTCAGCTTGGAACTCTGAGAATCTCTGTGAGGAAGACAGTGTGAAGAGCGAGTTCTGGGGAGCACGACACAGTTCCTTTTCTCGACGCCTCTTCAGCTGCATAAAGGCAGCTCTGGAGAAGTGAGGAATGCAGACGATTATAGGCAAAGATGATTTGTGTAGACAAAGTGATTTTCTCTTTAAGTAAATGAATGAAGTGACTTGCAGGCTCTGGCAGAAATTCTTGTGAGCTCTGGAAGGTAAAGCAATGCCAGAGATGAGCAAAATTCTTATAGCTTACTGAATTGGCTTCATCAGAAATCAGTCTTTTCTGCTTCTTGGAACAAGAAGTTGTAATTTCTGTTGTGACATTGCTGAAAGTGTGTCAGTGCTGTAAGGATGGAGCTTTTTTGTTTCTGTCTTGTTGTGTTTTGGAAATGTGATTCAGCCTTTTCATTCTTCTGACAAGTTCTTAGTACTAGTACTGTATATCATTTTACAGATTTTCTGTGGAGAATAACAGTTAACTGAAAAGAGGTAGCTAAAACTAAAACTGGAGTACAGAAAAAAAAATCCCAAAGCACACATTCCAAAATAGATTTGCAAGGTGAGCACAAGCAGCAAGTATGTGCTTGTTGTATGTTGTATGTTAAGATTCCTTCTGTCCTCCAGGGCTGGAGCAGTGCCTACTCAATAGAATCAGTCATCATGCAGATCAATGCCACTTTAGTCAAAGGAAAAGCCAGAGTACAGTTTGGAGCCAATAAGGTAAATGTGCTGTGTTTATCAGTTACACAAATCACTGGTGGGCTTCCATTTCTTTGACTCGCATAGAAGATGTTTAATGACAGAACTGTTACTGCAAATATGTTTGCATTTTGAATTGTTTGGTGCCTGTATGAGTATTTTACTGGCAAATAAGAATTTTTATGTAATTATGAGCATATGAGGTGGATAAAGCCTTGGGATGGGCAGAGTATTTAAGTAGTTAGGCTTTGCTATCTTTGTATTGGAAAGGGAGGGAAGGAGGATGGGAATTGGGAGGATTTGGAATTTCTGGCTCTGAGAAGGGAATCCTGAAAGCCAGGAATGTCCTAACATTGTGCACGGTTTTTATTTTTAAGCCCACTCTAGAGTTTCCTTGTAGAACTGTTTCTGAGTTTTGCATATCTAGATGCAGGTTTTTATGTTAGTTTTTTTCTCCTTTCAGAATCAATATAATCTAGCAAGAGCACAGCAGTCCTATAAGTCACTAGTACAAATACATGAGAAAAATGGTATGTATGTTCTTGCCACTTTGTTCTTGTCTGCACAGCACCCTGGGAATTGGTGTTTGGCCACAGAGAAACTTGAAGTGACAGTGTCTTATTTTGGCTTGGGAAGACCATGAACGTTTTTTCCTTTTCTTGCATTAGAAAGACAGTAATGCTTAAATAACTGCAATGATTGCAATTCTTCCAGTGTACTTGAATATTGTGTCTGTTCTACTTCTTCTTGAAAGGCAGCTCCATTTATCTCTCAGCCAGTTGATCCAGGAACTTCATTGTTACTGCAGCTTTAAGGGCTCTTAATAATGATGAAATATCTGCTGGAAGTTTATTCCTTTCCCTGAAAGCTTTCTTTCAGTGTGGCAAAAACCTATTGGAAATAATCACTGAGGAAGAGAGAAAGTGGAAAAAAAGACCTGAGACTAAAAAATACAAGAAGTCCAAATGAGGTGCACTAGTTGGGAAACCGTACAACAGAATAGGGAGAGACCTGTTTTGGTTTGGGCTTTTTTACTCTATTTATAAAGTGTACAAGTGCTTCAGGTATAATTGAATTTACTGTGGCAGCATGAGACGCCTGAGGCTTTACAAGGTTTAAGTAGCTTACATGTTACATAAAGGTTGTCAGCAGAATTGGTACCCTGGTCTTGTGGTGAGGGAGTTAGTCCAGTTACCACTGGGTGAACTGAGAGCTGAGTCCAGTTACCACTTCGTGATGCTCTTTGCTCTGGGTTGGACGCAGGGTCCTCCAGGAATTCAGGGTCCTGTGAATGTGTTTGTGTGCCTGCAGAGAGCACCTCAGCTTCCCTGCAGTAAAATGGAACATAACACCTGTACTCTTGGGAGGAAGATCAGAGATAATGACTTTAACATGATTTCCAGTTTTACAATATTTTGATCTTGCTGTTAGCTGAGTCTTCTGCTCCTTCAGCTTGCTACAAAAGCCAGCGTGGCTGTCTGTTTGCTTCTATGTGCTACAAGTGATCAGTCCTCCCTCAGGGGCTGTACACAAAGCATTCCTAGTACTGAGTGCTGCTCTGAAAGGTGTCTGGAGCTTAGAGCTGCTGCCTGCTCTCTGGGACAGCACAGATAGGCCCTGTAGTCACTGGACACACTTTTAGAGGAAATTTTACAAGAGGGGTTGGGAGAATTAAGATTGGAGCACTGGAGGTCTCTAGAAAAAGCTGTGCACCCTTGATCAGATATGATTCAGCTGCAAAACGTGCCAAATTATGTCAGGAGACCAGTTATTCAACTGACGTTTCTGAGCTTAGGCCTACAGTAGGATTTGCAGAAGTAGGATAAACCATTCAGTTGCTTGTGCATGCCTAAGTCTGCAGTACACAAAATGGTATTTATAGAAGTGTCCCAGTGCAGTCGTGTTTGTATGTCTATGCTTTGAGCAGCTTGAAGACTTGGGGGTTTTACCTCTCTTCTATTAAGTACAGTTAGAGCAATGTTCCTCCTTCAGCAGCTTCCTCTTGCTGGTGTTCAGCTTGTCCAGCTCAGGATGGCTGCTGCCACAAAAATCCGTGTTTGCACACCCAAATCCTGGGTCTGATCCTGGAATGTGCCACAGGGTTTGTCTCCCACGGCTGACTACTCACATTGAGGATGCTGGGTCTCGCTGAGCTGGGCTGCTTTTAGAGGGAAGGAGTGAGCCAGGTTAGGCTTCCATCTGCCACAGATGAGGAGTAGGATGGTCTGGACACAGCAGTGCTGGTGCCTAACGTGTCTCTGTTCTCCACAGGCTGGTACACTCCTCCAAAAGAAGATGGCTAATGCTGAGGACTGTTGTATACCTGGACCAATGTCAACAAAACAAGCTCTTTTTTTATGTTTTCCAACACACAGACTCAAGCTATGAGTGCCCCTATAACAGCTGTACTGAGGACTTTAGCTATTAGATAAGTTAGTGGATAATCTGTCAACTGACACGTACAGTTTAAGTTACAGCCTTACCATTCCGCTCTTCTTAGGTATCTGGACTGAGCAGTTTGGGCCTTTACCATATTTGTTCTTATGGATTAAGCATATTTGGGCCACGCCCTCCCCTCTCCCTTTTTTTTATTTGAAAGCATAAGCTCTCCCTGCAGCAGGCTACCGACTTACTACAGATCGTTCAATAGGAGTGAGTTGTTCACACACTTCTGTGTATTTCTTACCTTTTGCAAAATGCAGACTGCAGAGACTTGCGTTGTATTGTTTCATTTAAAGCCAAGAAGTTTAATACATTGTTTAATACTGTTTTAGGAAATGTCAGGTCTTGCAAATCACAGTAGTTTTTCTGGTCTAAAATGACAGCGTTTGTAGTATTTCCAAATTAATGATATAGGAAAAACACATGTATGTTAAGTCATTAAACATTTTTCATGGCTGTATGAGAATATGAACTGTTTATTGGAAAAGATGCTCTTTGTTTAGATGATCTTAATTTTTTGGTTTGGTTTTTTCTTTTTTATTGTTTTTTTTTTTGTTTTTACGCAAAGCAAGGCTGTGCCAATAAAACCTTGTAACTAGTCACTTCCACTGGGGCATCAGAACTTGCTGGGCTGTTCCTGCTACTTGTTGGCTCAACCTCCTTAACAAGAAGAGCCACAGTATGAAGCTTGAAGTTATTTAAAATACTAAAAACCTTTTTAGGTGTTCCATTTTATTAACGGGTTGTTGCAATCATTTGTAAACTAATGAACTTATAAAGTGATTGGCACAAATTGAGATGAA